>BLKR01010478.1:0-54994 GCA_011170035.1 Teleogryllus occipitalis | reverse complement strand
GGGGCAGTGGCGATGGGAGCGGCGGGACGTGCCAAGCGGCGGGGACAATTAGGTGGTGGGTATGGTTAGAACGGAGGGAGCAAAGGTGTCGTGGGCGGCGGGGGCGGCGGGGGCGGCGGGGGCGGCGGGGGCGGTGGGAGCGTTGGAGGTTGAGGGTGTACGACGACGTGGGCCGTTGGCGGAAGTGGCGGGATTGGCAGAAGGGTTGGGGCGACAGACACGTCAGTGCAGGAGAAGAGGAGGAGGAGGCAGCGGAGCGACAATTCGAGCAGACATTTCTCGGAAGCAAACGTTGCCAGCTTGACGGCCGCGTAGTCGACGTCGGTAACGTCGATTTCGACGTCGGGGGCGTCGCAAGGCGGCGAAGACGTCAGCTGACGTCATCGCTGGAGGCTGTGGATGGGAGAGAGGGAGGGAAGAAAGCGACTGGTCTGTGACGGACACAACCCAAGAGTTGTGGGATCGCTGAGAACGGTGTTTAATTCCAATCAAGAGAAAACGTTCTGTTCGCTATATGTACTGCTACTGCGTACGCCACTAAAGGAAGTTCGGATGGTTCTACGGGTTTAGTCCTAACGTTCATCGCCATTGTTGCTTCACAGGAGATACAACCACGCAATGTAAGCAGGTATTTAATGTACTTTAGTGTGACTTTAACCTGAAGAAATTTCAAATTAAAATCTGCAATAATGCAATGCAGTTGCAATAAATTAACGGGAGAGACAATGAATAGTCTAAATATTACAAGTAACCTTCAAATTATGTTGCATAATGTCCCCCCAAAATTGAACTAATTAATGTCAAGTTGAAAACGTATTGAATATATTTGACTTAACTGTCACCTAGTTTCACAAAAAGATACCATATAAGATGTTAAAGAACCGTTTACTGCTGTAATGTTCACAAGTAAGAGATTTCAGCTAGCTCAAACCATTTTAACACTGAGATTGTCAAATCCACTGATTTTCAGAAGGGTTGTAGGAAGTCAGAACGCCAAAAGTGGAAAGAACGTGATAGAATACCTGAGCGCCGTGGAATTCAAAGTGCCAGCGTCGAACTCGTCGCAGACAAGTAAGGCAACAAAAGAAACGTGGGCTTGAAGGGAAGTGACGTTGTGAGGAATTTGAGGATGATGTACAACGAGCGGAGTGTCCACTTGGAGTAATGTAATCAGATTCCGGAGTTGCCATGTGATTGTGGTCGTGACGGTGTAGAGTCAGGATGGAGGCGGAAAAACAGCATTCAAGGAAGACAGACAGCAGAGCGGAGTAGCAAATAGTTGCAAAACTGGTGGCAGAATTTGATTGACATAATAATGCAATTCTGCAATAATAATCATGCAATAATATACAATAGTAATAATGCAATAGTAATAACCCAAATTGAAATGATTGAAGGCGTTGTCATTGTCAACAATACTATAACATACTACAAGTATTGTTGACACTGACAACGCCTTCAATCATTTCCATTATGTAAATGTCAACTACAACTCACCACTAAACCAATACAACAATGCAAATGCTGCACCCAACTTCTACTTAAGTGCATGAGACAGAAGGGTGGCTAGTGTAGAAAAAAGTGAGATGTAAAAAAGTGCGGGGGAGTATTGCAGTTCCTTGGACAAAACAACTCCACAACATCACTCCCATATGTACTTGTAGTTAAGTGCAGGGGAGGTAGTGTTGGCTTCAGTGAAATGTTCAGTGAGGAAATCCGATAAGAGAAAAGAAGTGAAATAGGTCGGGCACAGAATATAGGTTAGTTTGCTGTAATGATGTGAGGTGAAGTGAACTGCAAAACGACAATATTACCCAAAATCAATGTAATAGTCCTGTTCTTGTCGTTCACACTTCCTTTGATTTCTTTTGCCTTCTAATAATTTGTTGTGTTGTATTATTATTACATTATTATTGTATTATTGTTATTGCATTATTACTATTGTACATTATTGCATGATTATTATTGCAGACTCGCATTAATATGATCATCAAATTCTGCCACCAATTTTGCAACTATTTGCAGAATAAATGTATCTATCTATCTAACACAGGTTCTCGGTGACATCTACGTCCTCCACAGCTCACTCGGCAGCGGCGCGAGCGAGGACGCGCAACTTCCTGTATTGAAGAATGCTCTTTGACAAATCCCTGGGGTGGCGGCGTCTACGTCTTGGGCGTCTGCGAAGGCGGCGCCCCGCCCACGCAATCCCGGTCCGACGCAAGGTGTCGCGCGCTGCGAGATGTGCCAAACGGCACGTCATCAGCGGGAAATGGAGCCACATCCGCCGCCCTCCTCCGCTCGCGCTTCCCTCAGCCCCTTCTGCCTCGCCCTTATGCACCCTCGCACCACCGCCCGCTCACCCCCCCCCCGACATTGCTACCTTCCCAGACCTCACACCGGGAGCGGTGGCTCAGTGCATCAACTATTGTCACTGCAGTGCCTCTGACCGGGAGGTCCTAGGTTCGAGCCCAGGACATTCGACACTACCTTTTCAGCTGAGGCGAATTCAGTCGCTGTCTGGAGGAGAATTCTAGCGACCGGCTGCTCTGATCGGTAGTTTTTCTGTGGTGTCTCCGATCAACACCAGGCGAATGCCGGAGCAGTACCCTAACAAGCGGGCCACAGACCGCGCGCGATCCTTCCTTCCTCTTCCTTGTCCTATCCTCTCCCTTTACACAAACACTTACACTAACATGCACTACACTACCACATTCCGGGAGAACGGTCGGGAGCTTAGAGCTTGTCTCGGCTGGAGCGGTGTCCGGTTGGTGGGAGAGTCCTGGTAAGGGGGAAACCCCACTAGCCGACGGTAGGTCGGCGCCGGATCTCGCCATCCAGAGGGGAAAGATCACCGCCATCTCCCGAAAAAAACATGCACTACTCTAACGGGACTAATGACCAAAGCAGTTGACGCGCCCGGAAAAACGAAAAAATCAATCAATCAATCAACCGAGACCTCACTGTCTTCGCTGTTCCCTCGCACTCAGTCACACACACACACACACACACACACACACACACACACACACACACACGCAAACACAAATAGACATACACACCTCGCGCGCACTGCGCGGCGTCGCGTCTTTTTGTTCACCCCCCCCCCGCCCACAACGCGCAGCTTCCGACTGGAAATCGCATGGAAACTAAAGCGCTACATTCCGCAGCGAATATCGATATGTTCCGGAATTCGCGTCGTCTCTTCCTCCGTGCCCGCCCCCTCACAGGCGCCCCCAACCTTCCCCGCCGCCACCCCTCCCCCTCCCCTTAACCCCGCCGCAACTCTCCGCCTCATCCCGCCTCCCCGCCGCCTCAGATACTGCCACCGCCGTCCCGCATCCCTGTCGCCCCCGTTTTCTCACCGCTACAGCCGTCCCCACGCCCCCATTGCCGTTTGGAGACTCTCCGCTCCCTCCCACTCCGACTCTGCCACAACCGCTGCCCCAGATCTCTGGTTCCTGTCGCCGTCCACACCCCTACCGCTCATGTCCCTGAACGCGCCCCGTGGCCTTCCTGGTCCCCCCGCCGCCACCGATCCTGCCGCCGCCGCTTCCGAATTTCTGGCTCCTGTCGTCGTCCACACCCCCAATGTCCCTGAACGCGCCCGTGGCCTTCCTGGTCCCCCCGCCTGCTCCCCGCCTGCGCCCCGCCCCGCGAGGCTTTGTGCGCGCCGCCGCCCGCGCGGGGGGATTGCGCCGGCTCCGTCCGTCGCCCGGGTAATTAATTAGCTATGAATTCGTAATGCTCGCGGAACTACCGCCGCCGACAGCGTCGCTTTGTTTCTTACTGCAGGGATTCTGGGATTCGGTGGGCGCCGCGGTGAATCGTTTTGCTTCGTCTCCAAGCAGTAGTTATTACTCACTTACTGGGTTTCGTTCCACTTTTGTCTTGGCTTCTCTTTGGAAGTTTTACTTGGAAGAGTATTCGAAACTTGTAAGAGATAGTTAATTAGTACTTGCAGTTTTATATTTTGTTTCGTAATTGGATTTGACGTATTCAAAGACTACAGAAAACAACATAATTATTTCTTCAACTTCTCCTGTTCTTCTGGAGACATTTTTAGTGTCATTATTGATTCTATTATTCTTTTGTTCGTGCAACGTAAGACACAAATATATCGAACGATCTATTTTCTACATGTTTCCAACAATTCGTTTCGTCCAATTTTGCATGAATTTGTAACAAAAATATATTTCATTGGAATTAATTCGTACTGAAAAAAAATAATATTTAGTTTGACTATTGCCAAGAAAATATATTTTGACATTGTTGTTTATTAAAGTCTTTGATTTCATCTATATTTCAATTATACATTCGGATCATTTGCTAAAAAAATTTGTTCAATGATGCTATTACTAAGGCTTTAAAAGTATTACATAGTTGACATCTTGTATAGCTATCATGAGTGCTAGTTTTGGCAAGTGAATGACAAAATTGATAAGTAACTTCACATAGACGAATTTTTAATTCGAGTGTAAAAGACTTTACTTCAAGTATTTTTTAGTACTTACTCTAAAATTGAAGTTAGTGTTCACGAACTCTTTCAGCGTACGTACCTGAAACAAAAATAAAATATTTATTTAGAAAAGTGGTGGTGTTAGAATATTTTCAAAAGATTTTTTGGAGTTCGACAAAAATGGATCATGGCCCATTTTTCGAACTGTACTTTGCTCTATGCAAGAAGAAACTACTGAAAAAATTTCAGCCGTTTTCTTTAGAAAATATTTTTTTTAATTGCCTTTATTTCATGCAAAGGTTACGCAAAAACTACAAATATTTTCAAACAATTGTGCAAGATCATACTTAAACATCTGTATTTCAAGATATTTCATTAAATAACCTATATTTTCAATATCGTGGTTGTAGGAAGACGCCAAAAGAATTTATAACTTTTGCAATTTTCAAAAGTTCAGTGAGTTCAAACAAAATCAAGCAGACATTTTTCAAGCGTTCGTTGCTCTATCAGAGAAAAACATTAAATTCAAAAATATAGAGACATTAAAAAACATGAAAACGTTTTTAAGGCATCATGCAAAGTAAGTACATCCAATAATCAAAATATCACAAATTTGTAGTGTTTTTGAGTTAGGCGAATATCAATTTTGGAGAAAATTGCCTGAACGGTTTAAGTGCTAGCTTTGAACATGGACGGACAGACAGACGGACAAACAGAGGACAGACAGACAGACAGAGGACAGACGTAAGAACAACGACGTGGACAACGTAAGCCAATTTTTTTGGTATCAAGGGCTCACAAACGTAGATTCTAAATACACGTGTTAGAAAAAGCAACTAACTACCTATAAGAATACTTTCTCTCTACATAAAAACGTAGTAGGCGAAAAAGTATAAGGATCTGAAATGCATACATACCAAACGCATACTAATAAATATCACGAGCAACATTCAACAACAAATGGCAAATATTTTCACGGGCATTATTCGATACCCTCATCAATCCTTTCGTCAAATTCCTGTCATATATCTTCGTCATGATCATTCCTATTAATCACACGTGTCCCTGTTTCGATCAATGGATGGAGCAACACGCGACCTTGTAATCGCACTGTCAACACATCGAAGCTCATCTCGTGTTCGTAAAGTAGATCTGCCGACGTGACTACTAGAGGATCAACAAGGATAGGTGATATGCCTCTGGGAAACCAGTAGAAATGCTTAGATCCTTTACGGCTTAATATTCAACTTATTCAGAGAATTTGATGGTATCTCTTACTTTAATATTACTTTTGAATGAACTTTTTACGTATCAAATTTAAATAATATTAATTAAATTAAAAATAAAATTAAAACAATATTATTAAAACCGGACAATACTATCGAACTAGTGAAAAATTGGGGGACGTTAATATCGTATTCAATTATTTGTTGAGAATGAGATTCTACGATGCAAATTTGAATTGTAATGTACGTAATGTAATTAGGAGAATTATATTACGAAATGTATATTACTAATTCCAAATGAGCACAGAAATAGAAAGAAAACCAGTGGATTGCGATGAAAGAGATGTCTATACTTCCGTTGGATACCAAGGATCTCGTGGAAATTAATGATATAGTTTCGATTTTCATTGGAAAAAGGCAAATATTTGAATTTGAGTTTGAATTGCCCGTTATCGTACTTGGCAAACTGATAAAATTCTCTCTCTCAGTGCGTCACTGCTTACGACACAGCTGAAGTCAAGCGACAGCAAGGCTCCAAGGAAGAAGCCACCCTTCATTATATATTTGCTATTCACATATTGTATTATAGAACTACAACATATGTAATATTTTCTGTATGTAAAGAACTGTTCAACTGAATGATACCATTATATGTTATTGCAAAGTACGTGAAGGCTGGTTTTGTTATAATATTTACTTTTTGTAATGTTATACGAAATTATTTTATTTGTTCTTGTCCAGTGTGAGTTCTATGTTTTGAAAGCATTGTTTGTAGCTTTGTTCAGAAGTTTTTTTGCTGCAGCATGCCACTAATATTACATAATTCAAGCAGAACTCAACAGACGTTGTTCTGCCCTTTATCTCCCTCTTTCTCCTTCCATCTTCCTTTCTCTCTCCGTCTCTCTCTCCGTCTCGCCCTCTCTCTCCGTCAATCTCTGTTCCTGTCTCTGTCTGACTCTGTATGTCTCTCTCTCTCTCTCTGCCTCTCTCTGTCCCTCTCATTCACATTTAATTGCAAATTCTTCACGTTTTTAAGCAGGTGGGGTAATATGAAGAAGCGTTGGACCAATAAAAATGTAATAGAATGTTCAAGATCTCATCCTGTAGACTACGATGAGAAAATCCTTTCTTTGAAGCCTATGACCTCAATATTTTAGTTTTATTGTACTTGAACGCTTCGTTTAGTAGTTATTTAACGATATAGATTCAAAAATTCTGCCCAGGTTAGATATAGATATATAGATATTGCTGTGGAAAGGCCTTAAGGCATTCGTTTTCTGGGAACTTCACTTACCAATGAACACGTTATATTAATTGATATGAACGTCCCCGTGTGTGGGGGAGACGGTGAGTAAGGTGGGGAGGCGCGTGACAATGTGGCAACGGGGGTAAGGAGGGGCGTGGGAAGGCAGGAGCGGAGGGGGGCGGGGCATTCCCGGCGCCCTAGCAATGCGGCGCCGCGCGGTGGCCAGGGCCGGGATCGCGCGCTCCTCCATTACAGCAGGTAATTCGAAGAGCCGCCCCCGCCGCCCCCGCCGCCCCCGCCGCCCCCGCCGCCCCCGCCGCCCCCGCCCCCCCCGCCGCCCCGCCGCCTCCGCCGCCGCCCGCCGCCGCCCGCCGCCCCGCCGCTGCCACCCCCGCCACCCCCGCCGCCCCCGCCGCCCCCACCGCCCCCGCCGCCCCCACCGCCCCCGCCGCCTGCCCCGCCCCCTGGCCGCGGGGCCGCGTGCGCCCGTGGAATCCGCGGCATGCGCCTCCGATGTGTCACCGCCGCCAGCCGCGTGCAGATCAGTCGCCTTGGAGATGAAGCGTCCTAGCGGTCAAGTAAACAACCCTCGCGGTCAAGGGCGACATGGATACGCCAAGGGCCGCTGGCGTCGGCTTGCTTCGACAAAGCGATGCTACGTGCTGCTGGTCACAAGAGAGGGATAATGGAACAAATTCACAATGGTGGATTTCTTATGAGATGGGAACGTACGTCAGACAACGGTTTTAGGTTGGCGTTATTGAATTCTTTTCACATGTCTATACACAATTGCATTTCCTGCAAATAACTGACTCTGCTATTAACGAACTTTAATATAGATTTTAGAGTATTATATATTTTTAAATATTTTGTTTGGGTGGTAGTAATATGGAAGTACAGTCTCAACATGGTTCTTATACGTATTATAAATAATATTGGGTGGATTGACAGATTGAAAACCATTGTTGTAAAAGTGAAAACCGTTTCATATTGGTGTCCAACTTCCAACGTTTCTGACATCTCAAGCTGCGAACTCAAAGTACACTTCAATCATCTAATAGAACGTCCAAAATGTTCTCTCTTGTTCTTAAACCCAGTAAGTAGTAAAGGGCTACTCGCATCCTCTCCGAGTTACACCCGATGGTAAAGTGTGATGCAGTGTAACGTGTGTTGGGGGAGTACGGGAGCTGTTTTTTCCTAATATCAAAATCAACTCCAACTTCTTTTTCGTGTTAAATGTGTTTGATGCAGCACTTGGGAGTAATTTCCTATCTAGCATTAGCATATACGGTGATTTATGAGACTGTTTCTTAAAATAGCACAAAACCGTGATATTTCCTTGGTGTTTTGTAAATAGAGCGGATTGCGGGAAACGATTGCCTTTGAAGTTGCAGTTGCATGCGTAAATGACATATTGTGAGTGAAGAAATAATACCGCCTACCGACATACCTCTGGTACCCTAGCATCATTGGCATCCCTGACACTACGGATATAATTTGATAGCGTGAGAACTCTATTTTAACTATTTTCATTTCTTAAATTACATTTCCCAGGCGTTCTAATGGTAGTCGCAGTGTCGGGAATACCAAATCACTGGAAACTAGCGGCACATGTGCGACGAGCGTGTAAAGTCAGTTAAGCGGGATAGTTTCTTCACTGACAATAAGGTCTGTATCAATGACGCCACTAGGATTTATGAAGGAAGACTATAGGTGTAGTAGCAGCACACTTGATGATTTTATAAATATTTTTCCTTAAACTAATACAAACAACAAAAACTTATTTGTATTTGTTGACTTATATGTACGCCATAGTTATTTATAGATCCCATGCTCTGTTCGCACTAAAGTTCGATTTAAATCACGTTCATAGTTTTTAAACATTTAAAATACACGAAGCCGAATAATGCTGATTTGGATTGTATAAGATTTAATGTCTGTGTGAAGAAATGCGTTAATTTCTTTTATATCTTTGAGCAAGATAAAAAAAAGAATATACACTCGCGATTTACAATCTCTTATTTACCGGATTAAATATCACACAAATTAATTTATTAAATTTATAGCACATTAGAACAGTATCTTCTAGCAATCACACGTCAGAGAAGAAGAAACGTCATCTTTCGAAAGAGAAATCAAAGAGTTTCCCAACAGCAAGCCGCTCCCTCGCCGCCAGGGAGCTCAGAATAAAAAGTCTGCCGTTCCGTAAAGCGCGAAGCACCGACGCTCGCTGCTCCGCCGGGACGGGCGTCTCCGCGCCGTAAGAACCTGCGTCGGCGGCGGCGGCGGCGTCGGCGTCGGTGTGGGCGTCGGCCGCGCCCCGTCGCGCCGCGAGCGCGGATGGCGGCGAGTAAACGAAACACGGCCCGGGGCAAAAAAAGACGGCGTCGACGCGCGATAGGAAACACGTCGGAGCGTCGGGGCACGTATTTCAATTGTTTCTGCCGCGGCGTCGAGGGTTCGGGGGCGGCGGCAGAGGAGGGGGCGCAGACGCGGGGGGAAGGGCGGGGAGGTGTGGGAGAGGGAGGGGAGCCAGCTGCTCTCGCCGCTCAAACGAGATGAAATACGGAATTACGCCCCCGCCCCGCCTCTTGCCCGGAATCTATTTCCAAACTGGCGCGCTCAAGAGACGTATCGTGCGCGCCCAAGGGCGGAGGGGGCGGCGGCGGGAGACAGGGAGGGGTCGATCCTATATCCCCCCTGATGGAACCAAATTTACCTCATGAGGCATTCATCTATCGTACGGATTTACCAATCTCCCGGGGGCGTCGCGAGGAGGCGCGGGCGGTAGGGGGGCGGGGCGGGTCGGAGACGTCGGAGCAAGGGCGGGGCGCGGAGGCAGCGTCGAGGCGGGGGCGGGGCGGGGGTGGCGCGGGGTGGGGCTGCGCCGCCGCGCCGAAGCAGTGGATATATAGAAGACGGGCAGAAAAAGAAAATGCTTGCTGGAGTAAAGAAAAGCGCTATCAGTGGTTCTACAGCGGCGCGCGCGGGCCCACGCCTGGTGTGGTGCAGAAATACGGCGATCGCTGCGGAGCGGGCGGGCGGGGGGGGGCGAAGGAAACGGAGGAGCGAGTGGGTGCGTGGCGGGGAGGAGGTGGAGAGGCGGGGAGGGTGACACGGGACGGAGACGTTAACGCGATCGTCTGCAGACGCAGTCAGAGGTGAAGGTCACTTCCCTCCTCCCTAGAGAGTGTACTCAATTGACTTCACCACAATTGAGAGGTGCTCTTCCAAATTGCAGTAGTCACAGCTGATTAGGAATTCTACTCAACATTGCGACAAACCGACTATCCTCTTTCCAGAAATATCATTCTTGGGCTGTCGAGTTACCGGTAATTCAATTCACTCAGCTGCAAATAGAGCAGAATTTCTCTTCAGAGGATGTCACGTCTAGTGGAACACCGAACTTTCCAAGAAAACTTGAATTTTCTTACCAAAAGCTTCTCCAGACATGTCAGTGAGTCTTCTACAATTCTCGTAACTATATGTAAAAATATAATATTGCAGAAATAGAAAAAAATTGCATCATTGATTTATTAGCATCGTTTTTTTAAATAATTCTTATATAAAATTAATTTTATTGAGCATTTCGAATGGAATATAAATTTAAAGTAGCAAAATGTGTTCAAAACCGAAAACGCTTAACCTACTATTCAAAGCGCTGCGACAATTGGAAATAGGCAACCAGTACAAAGCAATGCAATGTCCTCTCATAAATTAGAAGACGATTATAGTATTGAGCAGATGACTCAAGGCGGATGTTTTGCCTTGAAGTAGGTCGAAAGATATCATAATCAACGCAACGGTGAGAAACGTTGACTCCGAAACATGAGGACGAACAACGGAGATGTCTGGATTTAGAGGGATACTTTGGACGAAGGGGAGGGCGAAGAGGGAGAGGGAAAGAGAGAAAGAGGGCGAGACGGAGAGGATGAGTAGTCTGACTTATTCGGCCAGCAAGGGCTGAGAAGACGAGGAGGCTTGGAGAAGCCCCGAGTGCGGGAGAGCTGATAGTAAGCCGCGACTGACGTTGCAGGGCAGCGAGAGTAACAAGAGACGGCGTAGGCGAGTGCAGTGTTAGCCCCAAGGGGATGAACTAAGGCCGTCTAAACCACGAACAGTGGAATGTGCATGATTGAGTCGTGAACAGGACATTGTGTCTGATCGAAGGATACACTGTGCACCTGAGAGACACAAAGGGACAGAGGTAGAACTGACTGCAGACTGCTCACAGAAGACGCAAGGGCAATACAGGAAATTAATCCGCCGACGTTGCAGTGATCTGTTCGGAGAAAACGGACATTGTTGGGTGCGCGAGTTGGATCCAGGGAGATGGAGATGAATGAGATGCCTGAATGGTTTCATTTTAAAAATTGTGTTCGTATTATTTCACCAAGATTACACGGCGGCTTTGCTAACTTTGCTAAGTGGGTAAAAATACTCTTCGACTTTTGCGTCCGAGATTCCCGCAATCTGTGAATTGCACAACAAATGCACTTCCACTGGAGAAAAATATTAAAGACGAAACTGACAAAGGTTGGAACATTGGCTAGCAATTTGACGAGTAGTGTGGAACTTATGGGAATATATATATATATATATATATATATACATATATATATATATATATATATATATATAGCTATTATTGTAATTAATAAATAATATATTTGTGCACAAAGAATTTTGTGGAAATTTTACGTGTAAGAGCATTCGCTTCTTTAAAAAAAGTAGTTTTGGTTTACATTTTAGTTTGAAATTTTGTTACCGATAATGTTCCCTTTCTGGTTTTAACTTATTTTATTTGATATTTATATCGATTTTCAAGATTCATTGCATCTACGCACATCTCATTGATCTTTTAATTTGTATCAATGAACATCAGTTATGTATTTGAATATTCGAAAAATACGAAGTATTAAGGACCAAAATAAAACAAGTAAACGTTGCCAGCGGAGGAAGCTGGTTAAGCGGCAGGGAAGGACGGCTAGCGGGAGACCCGACAGCAGTGCCAGGACAATGGGGACGCGTGGCGGGAACGCCACGGATTAGTCACCTCTTTGAGCGGTCGGGCAGCCACGCCCCCTCGTCCCCGGCTCGCCGTTCAGTCCACCGCCCCCCACCCATCTTGTGTTTGCTCAACTTCGTGAGCTCGCCCTTTCCCTGACACTTCGGCTTCAATCTCGCCTTGGGAAGTCTCCTCCTCTCTTCGCTGACGCTACATGATGGCGTAAACTCAGTTGGTCTCACTCGCGTTCGCTGCTTACGCAACGGTACCCTCAGATGTTTGGCTTAGCCACCAGTTCAAGACACAGCTACCTCTTTCTTATTTTAGTTTGTGAATGTACGCTTTAGGCGTTACTCCTTGTATTTCAAACTCGTCTTTCAAATATTATATTTCAGAAATAACATGCAGTGAAATCATTGCCAACTTAGTTGCTTTTCATTCAAATTAATTTTAACCAATAAGCCATAAGTTTAACATGGAAGTGGTATCTAACACTTTATTTTCTCATATTTTCGTAACTTTTTACCGTTGCAAACGGTAAATATTCATTTGGAATTTTTTATCTTCATGCCTTGCTTACTTTTTTAATGTGGATTGCTTACCTTATGTAGTTATTTTCATTCGTAGAAGAATAAAGAAAAATAATTTTTAAATTTCTAACTAATTTTCTACTGCCATCAACCTTCACATGCTCGTAAAATTAAACGAATATAGATGTTTTTATTTTGCTAGTATTTCATTTTGTGTGTGTGTGTGGGGGGGAGAAAGGTACTGATACTCAAAATTTCCTCTATAAATAATCAAATGAAACACGAAATGCTCCGAAAATTAAAAAAAAATGCCAACATTACTGTATCTCAAACTGCGAAAGACCAAAATTGTAATTTAGGTCCTGTCTCGGGAAGACGAAACGTTGCTCGCGGAGTGAAGCACCGCGTTAGCGGGCAGCCGAGCGAAGGAGCCAACAGCGCGGAGGCGAGTGCCAGTGGCTCGACGCCCTCCTCCGGCAGCGCGTTGCCATTCATTGCGCCCAGCGCCAGCGCCTGAAAGGGCGGGAAGGAGGCGCCCGGCGTCGCGACGCCACGCGTCTTCAACACCTCGCTTGTCCCCGCGCCGCCGGAATCCCTGGATAATTTAAACGCAGCGAACTTAACAGCGCCTGTTTTGTGCGGCGCGAGGAGCCGCGCGTGGTGGGCGCGGAGCGGGCGACCAGGCAGCGCGAAAGAAAGACGGAAAGGAAGAGTTTGAAAGGAGCGAGCGAGAAGGAAACAGACGCGGAAAGGCAGGCGTGAAGGCACGAAGCACGTGTGAGAGGCGACTCCCCGCCGCGATTCATTAGGCTCAAAACGCGCCAACGAACGCAGAGATGCTTTCTCGAGGTGTACGCGTTGCATTCACAATGGCTGCGCGAGGACCAGCGGTGGTGTGGTGGTGGTGGTGGTCAAAAGAGAGGAGGCGTTAAGAGGTGCTGCTAGTGTTCGCGCCTCCAGAATGCTGCGAACAAACCACGATTCTGCACCTGGATTTTGTAGGATGCAATATTCACCAAGCTGAAAGCATGCGAGTGTGAATGGGTTGCTTGATGTAGTTTGCGTGTTATTCTAAATCCCATTATTACTGTTACACTAAGCCAAACATTACATAGAAATTGATACCTACATAACAATGTAAGAATCTGTTGAAATTATATGTAAATTTTCTATGAATATATGTAACTTGTTTATATTTTTATGTAAATGAAAATTAATATACTCGATGAGTAAACAAATAGAAAAATAGGCAGGTTTTTCAAAATGCAATCAGTTCAACTATCGTAGGTAACATTTGAAGTAACTAGAAATTTAAAATTTAAGAAAACGAAAATCATTCAATGCATGTAATTAAGGAAAAGAACTGTTTGTTGAAACCAAACCTAAACGAGTTTATAGATTTAGCACTGCAAGAATTTCTAATAACATTCCGAAACTTTTCAAGTCTACAACGCAGTTGTGTCATTTTGCATGTTTATCATAAACATTTTTGCGTCGAGTTCCAAGAGATATTTTTCATTACTTACATTTAGACTCCTGTAGAGTTAGTTTAAGTTACTTTACAGAAGCGAGAGCGAGCAAGGATCTAATCCAGTGACCTGAGACCTTACTTTAATGGGCGACTCCCAACCGGCGAGGGATGATGTAAGGGATTTGTAGCAATTAGGAATGGAGCACCTGCTCCCACCGCCTCCTTCGTTCCTAATGTGGACTGAGAGTAATCTCTCAGCCTCTGAAGGTATTTGCCCAGGGAATTAACGGGTACGTTCCGTAAGACACTCATTCAGTTAAATGCGAATTATATGTAAAAAGAAAACTTTCGCTGAACATTTTTATGTGAGAACGTAGGGTATAATGAATAGGATAGAATCAATCTACCGATTTATTTACTTTCGCGTATTACGTTCCTCCACGCACAGTTTTTTTTAGCGATTTTTCGGGAACAGTGGTGAAACAATGATATATTTCATTCTTCTTTTTTTGTGCAAGTAGTTGTTCTGGGTACTTGTTTCGAAGACACAACCTGAATAATACAACATCCTTGAGAATGGAGTGTCTAATATTACTAACATTTACCATGAAAGTTAAAAAAGGAAATTACAAGTCTGGAAATCGCTAAGACAGGAAAATAATAAATCCTTGCAAAACATATTTAAATGCATTATTTAAATGATTACACCTGTTCACTAATATAAATAAATGTTGTGTTAATGAAAATATTAATGACAATATTATAATTTACGTGAATATGGGTAATTTATATTTGTATCATTTAAAAGTGAGATTTACAAATTGTTAGGATCTGACAAACTTAATTTTTGATACAATGAAGTTCAAAAATTAGTAGTTTAAAACTCACGGATATTAAATCATTCAAGAAGCACAGCACAAAGCAAAATAATTTGTGAATAAAACCAAAAATTGAACCACGAACCAAACCCACCACCGAATCGCCCAAATTGAAAGGAATGTTCAACAAACCCAACATCATATGTTCCCACACATGGCGTCTCGCAGACATCTCATATCCTCTGCCATCGCCATCAAAGACTGCGAGCTCCCTGCGGCGCCTGCGGTAGCGCATACCGCTCTGTCAAGCGATCGCTGGAAGGCGGCGGCCCCGCCCCCGCCCCCGCCCCCGCCCCCGCCCCCGCCCCCGCCATCGTCACAAGAGTCGTCGCAGCCGCCGCCGCCCCCGCCGCCCCCCCGCCGCCCCCGCTGCCGCCCCCGCTGCCGCCCCCGCCGCCGCCGCCGCCGCTGCCGCCGCCGCTGCCGCCGCCGCTGCCGCCGCCGCTGCCGCCGCCGCCGCCGCCGCCGCCGCCGCCGCCGCCACTGCCGCCGCCGCCGCCGCCGCCGCTGCCGCCGCCGCAGCCGCCGCCGCCGGATCGCTCCAGGCGGCAGCACTGCGGTCGCGTTCCCCTGCGGCTGGAGCCGCCCCCTCCCCCTCCCCCGCCCCCGTCCAGCCACCCCCGCTGCCAAACCCGCGCACGCGGCGGCGATGGCGGCGTTGAGAGAGACGGTGAACGCGACCAAGGCGGCATTGGCGAGGGCTGCGCTGTGGGGAAACGGCGGTGGACAAGGCATGGGGAAAGGACGGCGGCGCTGGAGGCGACAGGATTTTCGACACTAGCTTTCCAGCTAGGTCGAATTCAGTCGCTGTCTGCAGGAGAATTCTGGAGGCCGGCTGCTCTGATCGGTAGTTTTCCGTGGTTTCTACGATCAACACTAGGGGAATGCCGGAGCAGTACCCTAACAAACGGGCCACGGACCGCGCGCGATCTTTCCTTCCTCTTCCTTGTCCTATCCTCACCCCTTACACACACACACACACACACACACACACGTACATGCAGTACACTACCACATATTCCGGGAGACCGGTCGGGAGCTTAGAGCTCGTCCCGACTGGGGTGGTGCCCCGCTGGTGGGAGAGTCCTGTTTAGGGGGAAACCCCCACTCGCCGACGGTAGATCGGCGTCGGATCTCGCCATCCAGCGAGGGAAGATCACCGCCATCACCCGAGAAAAAAACATGCACTACACTCACGGGACTAATAACGAAAGCAGTTGACGCGCCCGGAAACACGAAAAAATCATTCGATCAAAAAAACCGGCGGCGCTGGAGGCTGTGGAAGTGGCGATGGAAGAGACGCCGGGGACAGTGATAACAGTGGCGGCGGTGGTGAGGGCTGCGTTGGGGGCGGGGATGGAGGTTGCGGCAGCAGTGGCACAGGGAGGCAAAGCCGACGGCGACGCGGCGTTGGCGAGGGCGTGGGCGTCGGCACGAGCAGGGACTGTCTCCGCGGGCAGCGCGGCGCTGCGGGGCTGGCGACCTCCTCTTGAGTGGCACTCGGCGGTTGCGCCGGCCGCCGCCGCCGCTCAGGCTCGCCCTTCAGCGCCCGCCCCCGCCCCCGTTCCCGCCCCCGACCTCGCTCTCTGTCGGTGCGCTCGGCGATCGCCCAGCCGCCGCCGACGACGACGACCCTCGTTCGCGCATATGAGGCACAACGTCCCGCAAGGAATAGTGGGAGCTAAGATATAATAGCAAGAAAAATACAACGTACAATACTGTACATTAAAAGGTGCTAGGTGAAGTACGTAAGTTCAGACTCATACGTTCACTCAAATATCGCGACAAATTTAGTAATTTGCAACTTAAGGCTAAGAAAACATGTAGAAATAATATTGTGTTACCCTGTTTTGGATTTTCTTTTTTTTCCTTCTTCTTTTTCTCCTTTTCCTTCTTCTTCTTCTTCTTCTTCTTATTATTATTATTATTATTATTATTATTATTATTATTACTATTTAATACTAGCTTAGCATGGTGCTTCCAGGAGATATTTTCACGGTGAACATTTTTTGGACTATGCTCGTTCTTAACAAGAACTTTTCAATGTAAGTTACCAAGCTTGTTCATCGTCAGCCATAAAATGTTACATGGAAATGTAGCTGTAGAAATACTTTCTAAAAATTAATGTTTTGTTTAAAAAAATTCATTTAATTAGCGTAAATAGAAAATATCTATTTGATCATGTACCAAATGGTTGAAGTTGGAATTTCGCATTAGTGGCGCATCATGGTTTTTAATTGTGTGCAAATTGCAAATGTTTCAGGATACTGTCTGGTATTCAATAAACGAAGTTACTAATGTCCACATAGGAGCTCACAAATACCTTTTAGAATGTACGGTGAGTCTAGACTTTTAAAAGATCGTCCCTTTACCTTCTTCATATGAAAACAAACGAGTATTCCCTGTACTAAAATAGCAATATAGAATTATATTTAATTTTTGTTATTATTTTTGTATTAATTTTTTTAACGTCCACATCTTCAACCGCTGTTTGGCGCGTGCATGTTGTTTGTAAACCCATAATTCCGGACAAGAGCTCTATTCAAAATAAATAGAGAATTACATCTATTCAGCTTGCATAACAGTTCATGTGTCACCTACCAAAACTAAAACAATACTCATAATCAAATGAAAATGAGCGTAACTCATTTTCGTAAAACCCGAACATGTAGTAATAACCTACTTGTATGCAACTGTCACGTTGTATCTTCATTCTGTTAGACTACTCACGAAATGAAGCTTTCTCGTGAATCCTTTTCACGCTCACTAGTAATTTGACTTTTCCTCTCACTGCAACGAACGCTTTCCATCCTCTTCAGAGAGTTTTGCCCAGTGCTACTTCACGTGCTGGTGAATGGTAGTAGCCCAAAACTGTTTCGCATATCTGGTTTGGTTTGTCTCCTAAGTTCTACGCAACACTCAATATGCGATTCAGCAGTTAGCAAAAGCATTCAGTCGAACGGAATTGTAGATCTTTTTACGTTTGCATTTTTATTCTGCTCTTCTCTGCCATTTATTTGTTATCAGCCTTGTAATAACTTCTTCTGCGCCCAAGCTATAAAATATTGTCCGATTCCTTATTTACTACAATCCAAATTATGACATTATCTGTTAAGTTGGTTTTACAAGCTTCATTCTTTTTTTCATTTTACTGCAAGGTTTCCTTATTCACTGTAAGCGAGTTCTTTATTTTTATTTCCCAATATAATTGGTGCAAGTAGAATTTTTCCTGGGAGAGGTAGTTGGTGTTGAGTACAACCAACTTGATGTTCTCTTATAAAAGATTTTATATTATGTTGAATTCAAAATTTATTTTTATTCTTTCTTATTGCCTTTGACGCACTGAGAAGAAAATGTATTATATTGGTGCCTTGGAAACGGTGATATTTTTATTTGTTGATTATAACTTATTGATTTGAGTTACTGAATGATTTTCGTTACTAAAGAAAATGAGTAGAAACTATATTTCTCAGATTAAGCCATTAACTTGAGGTAGCGCTGAAGCCACATGAGCATCCCCACTTGCTGGGGTACGGCATTGCTCATTATACATCATCACAATTCGGTCTGACTTACTCCTCTTCCGACCAAACTTACCCTAATTTATTGTACTAGTACCTCCTTCATCACATACCTCTCTACTCCATCTTACCTTCCCTCCACTCAACGTACCACAGACCTCTACGTCCTCTTCTTGCATTCTAGTGGTCTTCCAGTGTGCCCCGCTGCCGCCCAGCCTCCGTAATAATTAGAGCTACGGCGGTGATGGCGGATGAAACGCAGGCGCAGTAGGCCGGGGAGGGGGGGAGGGGGGGGGAGGGGGGGGAGGGCGAGGAGGCAGTGGCCGGCCCTTTGGAGAGCCGATACTCGGCAATCGCCTCGCTCGTTAATCGGCTCCCTCTGACGACAGCCACCTCCCTCCCCCGCCCTCCTCCCGGCTCAAAGTCGCGCGAGCCGCAGAGGACCTCCTCGGTGGCCCGAAAACGACGAGGGCGCCTGGCGGCGGCGGCGGGGCCAAATTAGGCCCCTGGATCCCCCCTCCCTCCCCTCCCGCCCCGCTCCGCGCCCGACGCCACCGCTGCCGGCAAACGCGGCGAAGCCCGGGTCAAATTCAGAGGTCACACGACGGCCTTTAATGTGGGCGGAAGTCAGAAACAAGCACCGGTATAAGAGGAGGCTTATTAAAGAACAGGCAACCTCGTTGGGGGCTTATTTGGAGCGTCAGAATAGTGAAATGATAAAGAAAATATTGCTTGGTTTGAGAATATTTTGAATGTGTTTCTGAACACTACGAAATTTCGCTGCTCGATTGTTGTGTTTGTTTTCCTAGAGACAATGCTTTACGTTTCAATATTTCTAGCTATTATGAAAGGAATTGTGAAAATTACTGAAAATACTCATGGAAAACATTGTGCATTTAAATAAGGTTTTAAAAAATTCCTTTATCACTTATTAAATTTTCAAACTATAAAATGAGATATGTTTATAAATAATATTTAAAAACGTCAAGATGATAGAGTTACATTAGATCAAATATCCTGAGAAATTAGATATTGTCTGCCATGAAGCCAGAGCCTACAACTGGATGGAGAGCAAACTGAATCCCGTAGAAGAGTTTCAACGATGGTGGATATGGTGAGTGCAGTATCACAAAGGCGGAAGAGCTGAATACAGTTGTGGTGGTGGTGATGTCAGCCTTCGTGCCCTGACGGGGGCGAGGTTAGAGAACGCGCGGCACATTTTAATTTTCTTTCTTTTCTTTCCTTTCCATTTTATTTTTGTCGCACTCACCATTCCCTCCGCACTTAAAGGAGATAAGGCACACATCATCCTGCAAATTTAGCCCCGTATTGTTTCTGGCTTTTAGTAGTGTGAAGAAAGTATCTTAAATTTGAAATATGATAATTTTGTTGACGAGCAATTGCAATCTATTACTGAAATCGATTCAAAAGCAAATAAAACATGCTTTAATTTTTTTTGTGAGACGTAAAGAATTTAAAGCAAGGAAATATTTCTTAGTTTCCCATATTGTATCTTTGCAGCGCTGCAAACTAACGATGCAGTTCTAAAACTCGTGCTGTAATAAATCTACCTGAACAGTGTTTTCGTTTATTTCCAAGACTCACAATGTAGAGATGGCAATTATGATAAAACAAAGTCAAATTCAAAAATGCTTACAATGTCAGAACAATTTTCTCAAATGCATACTAGATAACGGGTACATCGTTTAGTTTTTTAAAATAATTCACAACACGAAATAAAATATCACCCGGGAACCTGCAGCAGGAAAAAAATATTTGTACTCTGAAAAGAACAGATGTTACTGTTATGTTAAAGTTATTCTTAAAAGATAGTGGTACTGAACGATGGAGAGAATTATGGAAATAAGGAATGAGGAGTGCGAATGGTTGAAAAAGGATTGCGCGGTAATGGTGATATTCTCAATTCAGGTACCGAGGTGAGAGAAGAGGGGGGCCCAGGATATGGCCAGTGCGCCGGGACCTTCGGGTGTTTATGAAGTGATCCACAGACCACGATGAGGCTCATTTGCGGGGACGGCGTTGGGGAGATAATGGAAATTTGTGGGCCCGTGGCGAGAGGGCGCAGGGAGGAAACGAAGGTCACGATGAAGATTGCGGGTCTTGTGGGCAGCTGGAAATGATTAGGATGTGGTTTGCACGAGGGAGTGCGACATTACTGCAGGAGGGACCGGAGGGAAAATATTATACGTCGGGTTGATAGGTATACTTAACGACACATAAAGCGAACTGGGAAACAACAGAAATAACTGAAATAGAGAAGATACAAAAGGCTGGCAAGACATTAAAGGAATTTGGGGGAAATAAGTGTAAAGCGTCAGAGGAAATTAATAGAATTTAATGGAAGAAAAAATAATACATTGTTGGGTACGATGGTGGGACAAAACGTTTAAATATATACAGGGGTATATTTAAGTAATTTGACTCTACGAACATACTTAAATAAGTGTGTTCGAAGAAACAAGGAAATGAATAGTGACTGTAGCGTCACTTAATGACATTACTAACGATATTATTTTGCCTTGAGTGGCATGGAAAGAATCTTAAAAATCAGTTACTAAAATGGTGTGTATGCGTAGAAGTGATTTTAAATATATATATATATATATATATATATATATATATATATATATATATATATATATATATATATACCGGTAGCGGTAGCTCAGTGCATCAACTGATGTCACTGCAGCGCCTCTAACCGGGAGGTCCTAAGTTCGAGTCCTAGTGTTTTCGACACTAGCTTTTCAGCTAGATCGAATTCAGCTGCTGTCTGGAGGAGAATTCTAGCGGCCGGCTGCTCTGATCGGTAGTTTTCCGTGGTTTCTCCGATCAACACCAGGCGAATGCCGGAGCAGTACCCTACCAAACGGGCTACGGACCGCGCGCGATCTGTCCTTCCTCTTCCTTGTCCTATCCTCTCCCCTTACACACACACTTACACTAACATGCACTATACTACCACATATTCCGGGAGACCGGTCGGGAGCTTAGAGCTTGTCCCGGCTGGGGCGGTGCCCCGCTGGTGGGAGAGTCTTGGTTAGGGGGAAACCCCACTAGCCGACGGTAGGTCGGCGCCGGATCTCGCCATCCGGCGGGGGAAGATCACCGCCATCTCCCGAGAAAAAACATGCACTACACTAACGGGACTAATGACCGAAGCAGTTGACGCGCCCGGAAACACGAATAAACCAACCAACCTATATATATATAGCCTTTGGGATGGCTCATGGACAGCGTAATAGCTTCTCGTGCTGTGGTCCCCGTGTTCTATTCCCGGTAGTTGTGGCTTTCCTTTAAAATCGTCCCAGTTCCTGTAGCTGTGTGACGAATAAAAGCTCAAGCAGGCGGATCTTGCTAGTTACGGGGAAGAGAATACGTCATGTTCACCTCATGTCGTTCTTACCCCTAAGCATGGTAATTTAACTAGGTCCAGGCATGGGGGACACCGGTAGCTGGCCGGCGAAGTTGGACTACCGACCTAATAACGCCAAATACACACACACACACACACACACACACACACACACACACACACACACACATATATATATATATATATATATATATATATATATATATATATATATATAAGAGTTGTAAGAAATATTAAGCAACGCAAAAAGAAAATTCGGTATAAAGTGTAAGTTAACATGACTGAAAAGTAAAAGTGCTAGCATGTGGATCTGACAATTAGTTGTAAGAAAAAACAGTGTACAAAATGAGGTGACACTGAGAATGTTTAAAACCAGTATGAAGTCATACTTAAAGGAAGCTGGCGAATTGGCAATGTGGGAGTATTACCAGAAAAGAGGTTAGAAGGCAACAGTCGGTCGTAGGTCGCGAACTAGAGTAGAAAGCAGACATGGAGCGCGGAATGAAGGCTGGAAGGTAGGACAAGGAGCGGAGGCGGCGGCTTCGCAGGGGCGTGGCTGCGGAGGCCCCGGGGCGGGGCGGGGCTGTGCAGACGCTGCCTGAGCAACCGCAGCGGCCCATTCTTCCCTCGGCTGCTTTGTCTTGGGCTGTGAATTATTGAGCATATTGTTAGCGAGGGCCCCTTAATCTGGGCGCGTTAAGTATTGTGAACGCCATATAACTTTCATTATCACGTTCTACACCAGCCCCCACCCCTCCCAACTGTGCTGTGCGTGTTGTCGCCTTCCCCCTCCCCCTCCCCCCGCCGGCGCTTTCTGAGGAGGAGGCGAACCCGCCCACGCGCCTTCCTCCTCGACGAGCCAAAGAGGTTGCTTCTTCTGTTGGGGCGGAAGCCATCCGCATTCAGCACGTGATGCGTTCCCACTTTTGAGTTTGCGATACTCCAGTTGGGTGCGCCTGATATTGCTATTACATTCACTTTTTAAACAAATTTGAAATTAAATTTTCTTTCATGATTTTTGTTATTTTATTTAATAATTTTCTTATTTATTGGTTTTATTATTTAGTTATTGCTTATTTGGTAATTTCCTTGACTATTGTGCTTATTGGGTTATTTATCCGCGAGATTTAAAAAAAAGCTCATTAATTTTTATTTTCATGTAGATTTCTTATCACAAATATTAAACACGTTAAAAACATGGATAGGCCGAATACCTTGGAGTAATTACAAAGACAACTCCATAAACTTTGTAAATTGAACCCCTCGTATTCATCTCAGAGGTTCTCTTCACAGCTTTAAACTGCGGACAGTATGGCTAGGAAAAAATATTAATTGTAATCGCCTTTACTAGTTGTATGCTCTGTCAGACAAAAGTTTCTTGAAAAAGCACACACGTGGCATGAAGTGATAATATACAAATATATGTCACGTGTATGTCATAGCAGAATAAATATTACATATACTACTTTTCACAAGACTTCTTTTTATTACAACTGTCTTCTTGTAATGTATCTTATAAAGAGACAAATTGTCGAACAAATCTTAGTGCTTGAAAAACTGTGAGTATGCCATATATTTAGTAACATAGGATTACACTGCTCAAGGATATAAGAAATTAAAATATTTATTAATTAAGGTTGGTACGGGCAGTAGAGGAATCGTGAAACGACAGGCACAATAACGGAAAATCCAGATAACAATCATATCCCTATTAAAGAAGTCCAAAATAAAAAAAAGTTGCCGTACTTTTATTTTGTATTATATACTTCGTATTTCCCCAAATTAAGCAAATTCAAGAGATCAACTATTTATTGATAATTCTGATAGTGCGAGTAGATTTGAAATATTACAAGATTATTGTGCTGAAGCACGTGCTTGAAGAATACAGTCTTCCATTGCAACAACACAGTTGAAACACCACATGCAACCAGAAGACAAAACATAAAAATACTGAATATAATATAATATATTTGTATTATATTGTATTACCCCTAGTTATGTATAAAAACCGAAAATGCTCGCATGATGCATATCTCTGTCGATTGTTCGACTTTATGTTGCTTATCATCGATGCAAAAATAGTAGTAGAAACCATTTAAAAGCAATTTAATAACGTTTGCTCACTCACTCGTATAATTGCTGTTCTCTTGCAATCCTCGCTCACTTCCATAATTTCAGCGTTTGCGGTGTGGTATTGCTAACCAATGATCTCAAATACACCGTAAAATTTATTGTATATGATATTCTCTTCTTCAAACAATATCATATATCTACCGAAATGTGAGATTTTTTTACAATTTCATTTATACCGCATCAGTGCGCAGTTGCTTTTTGTAACTTTCGGCGTATGTTTGTGCTCGCTAAACACCGAAGTAAAAAAATACGCTTTTCTCTTGTTCTAAAATTTGCCTCGCGATCTCTATTTCGATACACCTCTGCTTCTCAACTCTTCTACATCCACGCAGCCTCGCACGGGCAGTACGCAAACGCTCTCTCCCTGTCTGGTTGCATTTCGCTCGGGTTTGCAAGCACTTGTCGGATCGAGTTGCAGAGTGCAAGTGCACCGGAGCTGTTCCCTCTGAATGCGCTGAAGCAAATACCCGAGTTTGCCACTCTCATTGTAGATATGCATGCCACTTCTTCCGTATTCATTGAGCTTCGTCTGCACTTCCTATTATAACTAGACGATTTTGCCGCAAGTGTTTAGGGGTATAAGAAACATTTATGTCAAATCACGGTTTTCATTCTACATTTAATATTTATGAAAGTATCTATCTAAAAAAATCATCAGGTAAAACACGAGACCTAAAGAAGAGATTTATAAAAACTTCAAGTAATTATTTTTTATTTGCATGTTCACAACATCCGATTTTTACACGAATCTGTATGTAAAACTAGACGCAAAAAAACGGAATAAAATAGACAAAACTGCCACCCTCTCCGAGGATAAAATTTTTTATGTTGAAAATCGTAATTGAGGTGTAAAGAACACGTTTTTGCCAGATTTAACTGAATATACTTGGAGTACATCGTACAAATAAAAAAATGTGTTTTTACTTCTTATATAAGTTACATTTTGTAGACATATTAAGACGATCACCATTGACTTTAATTATACTTGCAATTTTTTATTGACGATAACGATGTTTCGATAATTTTTTCAGGCGTTTATATCCGATTTTGACATTTACAATCAACAAAAATCAAGGGGAAAATAGAAAAAACAATTCCTACGTTTTTTAATAGTATCGCATTTTCCGACACATAATAAAAAGAGATTAATACAAATTGTAGCTCTCTAAATTCTCTACAGTTTCGCAAACTTTTTAACCTTTTATCTTGTAATTTGCACCCGACAGCTCAATTTAGGAAAACAGTAATTTAATAATTTCTTATTTATTTTATTAAACTAAGGTTTTGTTTTATTAGTTTCTGTAGTTTGGAGTTTTACCCGCGCAAGTTTTCTTGATATTCCACAGCGGGGGGTGCGGGGAGAGGAGAGCTGTGGTCACGTAATGGCATAAAAGGGCGTACCAACTGCGGGCATGAACTTAATGCGCCAAATCGAGCCACCAGAAATGTTACGATTGTTTTGAAAGTACGAGGTGGTTGTTGCCAGCATTGTAAATTGGTACATGCCGTTCCGAGTCAAATCTAAGCATCTCAACGGGCCGTGCTATTCAGCGCTGGGTGAGGATTAGGGAGCTCGTGTATGAAGAAAAATTGCACAAGCAATAGTTAGTTTTCATGTAAAAAATTTCAACGATAATTAAAGTCGAAGACGTAATGTGGCTAAAAAAAGTTATATAAGAAGTTTCTTATAACTTATATAAGCATCTGAATAACACGATTTTTTCATTTGTTTGAAGTACTCCGGGTAAACTGATTTAAATCTCGTGAAAAACTTTGTTTGTACCCAATTACGATTTTCAACATGTTTATCCCCGGGGGCATTTTTGCCTAGCTTAATTCGCTATGCCCTTCAGAACCTTAACGCCTGCGTATATTACTAGGCGGCGTGTAAAACAACATGCTCCATTATTAGATTCTCAGAATTGAATTTATAATTATTAAATTTCTTCACAATTGCTATAAAATATTGTAACTCGCAATGTTTCAATGAAAATTTCATCTGGAATATGATTATCGTGATAGGTAGTGAATTCCTGAAGTGTTAGTCTATTGCACTTCAACAGCTGTTAAGCATCCATTCTTGCCGATTTAATAGCTATGTTTTGCATCAAGTAAACATGCATTTATTTGCACTTATTGAATTTATGATATGTTTTGTTCCGCGTTACTTGGGGAGTTCTAAAGATGAGGCAAAAATTCCTCAAACATGTTTTCTGTAATGTAACACCTGAATGTATGGTAAAGTACATCTATTCTTGTGAATGATTATTTCTCTTTTACTCAACCGTATGAATTTCCACAATATACCTCCAGTACCTACGGAGTTTAAGGACAGTAAATATACTGGTGCATACACTAATTCAGAACAAATCCATAGGAAACGTATTCGAGATTACTGGTCTAAGAACAGGAAAACGACGACCAAGACTATCCTCTATCAGTCTGGTGATGAAGGAAATAGATTGATCTCATAATTAGGCAGGAATTAAAAGATTATTCGCGATCAGGGAGGCATCTTTTGGCGTGAACGCACATGCTTTGGGAAATAATTAATCGAGTCTAAGATGTACCGACAGAGACTTTAGTATAATCTTGAATTTGCACCTATTTGGCAACCTCGCGCAATCTTTAGCAGAGTTTATAACAATGAAATGAATTTACCGAAAATCAAGAGCAAAACCTTTGCTTTTAAAATATCCCCTTTAACTTCCAAGAACTGATACACGAAAAATCAATTTCGGGCACGCTACCTGAAATACCAAGAACTCGTTTATGAATAATTTGTAAAATATAGAATGAAATCATAAAAAAGTTGTGAAAATTTGTAAAAACTTTGTGAACCGAATGATCACCATTTTCTTGGAAAAAACTTAATTGAGATTTCTCCAATTTCCAGTTTTTTTCCTGATCAATTTTGCAGAATACGCACATCAATTCAAATAAAATGTAAATAAGTTAGTTTCCTGAGTTTCTGTAGAAGTTTAAAATTCACAATAATTGATCATCAGGAAATAAAAGTGTACCAAAGTTAACTTATAAAAATAACTTAATAAAATATCTTTTTTAAGAAACCATACGTTCCGAAACACAAATAGTAGAAGTGCATTATTGAAGAAAGAAAAAAAAAAGATTTAAACTTACGAATGTAAAGTAAACATTTTATTTTATTTCGCGATCAAAGAGTACACAAATTGCTCAAAGTATTACCGCGTACTAGCGTGAAAAGAAAATGCTAACCATTGAATTTTCTATTGCCGCTCAACTTTGAACTCCATTTTCTGAATACCACAGTTAGTGCACTTATATCCTTTGTGTTTCAAGGTCTTTGATCTAATTTGATCTCGAATCTGGAAAATTTCCGTTTTTAAAAGACTCTTCTAAACAGTTCGTAATTTCCCCCCTAAAGTCTTCATATCAACAAAAAATCCCTGACATTTCCGCGATCTTCCAGAAAGCGGCCACCCTGGTGCGTGTGTGCTGGCAGGTCGCCGGGCGTTGCGCCTCTCCCAGTGCACGCGAGCGTGCCAAACGCGGTTGCGACGACGGTTGCGGCGGGACGGGGTGGGTTGGGGCGGGTTGGGGCGGGTTGGGGCGGGTTGGGGCGGGTTGGGGGCGGGTTGGGGCGGGTTGGGGCGGGTTGGGGCGGGGCTGGGGCGGGGGTGGGGCGGGGTGGGGCGGGGCGGGGTTGTGGGGTGGGGCGGGGCGGGTGTGGACCGGGGCGGGGGCGGGAGCGAGGGGGCGGGGAGCGGGGCGGGGCGCGGCAGGGCGGGGCAGGACGGGACGGGGCGGGCGGGGGGGGAGTGGTGCGGGGCGGAGTGGCAGGGCGGAGTGGTGCAGGGCGGGGTGGGGCAGGGCGGGACGGGACTGGACGGACGGTGCAGGGCGGATGTGATGGGGTGGAGGACGGGCGGTGCGGGCGGGTGTGAGGCGGGCGGGGGTGCGGGGGTGCGGGGGTGCGGGGGGGCGGGTGCGACAGGGCGGGGCGGGGTTGGGGTGGGGTGGGGCGGGGCGGGTGTGGACCGGGGCGGTGGCGGGGGCGGGGCGGGGTGGGGCAGGACGGGGCGGGGCGGGGCGGAGTGGTGCGGGGCGGGGTGGTGCGGGGCGGAGCGGGGCGGGGCGGGCAGGGCGGGGCAGGACGGGACGGGACGGGACGGGACGGTGCGGGGCGGGATGTGATGGGGTGGAGGTCTGGCGGTGCGGGGGTGGGGCGGGGCGGGGCGGGTGTGAGGAGCGGCGGGGGTGGGGCGTGGCGTGGCGTCGCGTGGCGGGCGCGCTCTGTGGGCCGCGACCCCGCGAGTGCGCGCGCTCTCGCGTTACGCGTTCGGGGTCAAATGAGCGCGGTCGCGTGAGCTGCGTTAACGGCGGAGGCGAATGCGCCCGCGCGCTCCGCTCTGCTGCTGACGCGGGGCTGAAGCAGGGCGAAGTGGATGCGCAGCGAGCTGCAGCAGAAGCAGACGCGGCGGCCACGCGACCAACGCAGTTCGCGTAACTGCAATGAGGCGAGCGGTGATCGCTTCCGTGAAGTCTGGCGTGCCAGGCGAGACGCTAGTGCATGTTACGGTACGCTAGCCGGCGCGTTTGGTGGTGAAAATGCAGTTTTTCCTAACGTATGTGCAGTGTTCTTAAGGACATAAATTATTATTATTATTATTATTATTATTATTAATATTATTATTATTATTATTATCATTATTATTATTATTATTGACTTTATTTCTCAATTAAACTGGGCAAAAAGAATCTGTTTTTGGTGTCTTAGAACCAGATTCTGCTCTTATGAAAAGGGAATTCACCCTATCCTAGTTGAGCTTACTGTAAAAACCTTCGAACAATGTGACAAGTCTGAAGTAAGACTGTCTTTTGTCCAACAGTGTGCAATTTTATTGGTAGTTCCAAATTTCTCACATTCTTTTTAAATGTTTTCGACATCACTCCATCCGATGAGATTGCCAAGGCGTATATGAGAACTTTCTCCAACCGCCAGATCTGTTTCAATTGCATTGCAAGCTCTTCATATTTCCTGATCGTATGTAATTTAGTTTCCCTGATGTTATGCGTCAGAGGAACTGAAATATCAATTATAGATGCTACTCTATTGGATTTATCAATGAAGAGGATATCAGGCCTGTTATAATCCACTGTTTTGTTCGTGATAACAAATCGGACCCAGTACATCACATTTTTCTTCGTTTCCAATACAGGTGCTGGACAATATTTGTAAAACTGCGTAGAAGAGTCGAGAAACCCGTGTATAACATCAAGTTCTTGATGTATCAATTTTATTATTATTATTGTTATTATTATTATTATTATTATTATTATTATTATTATTATATTTTTAAGTCTTTCGCCTTGCGAGGTGCCATAGAGCCGACACCGAGACCTTATGACAACCATGGTGCCTGCTTTGCTTGCAAAGTCGGGCAGTGAGGATTCGACGGTGAAGTCAGGTGATGTTATATCAATAAAAACTTCCTCACGATACGTGCAGTACTAAGGAGAACAGTCTTTTGCATTGTATGAATGTGCCAGTTATTAAGGTCAAGCCTTGCAGACGAAGTTAGTTCTTCAGAGATCAGTCCATTCCATCCAGAGATTACCACAGGAACTACTTCAACAGATACTAATCGCCACATGTCACTCAGTTCAAAAGCCAAGGCCTGATATTTTCGCTTCTTCTCGGCAATGGAAGCGACTATATTTCGGTCTAGAGGGATAGCTATGTCAACTATAATCCCTTTCCGTGAAAACTTGTCGACCCATATTATGTCAGGTCTGTTGGCTTCGACCCTGCGATCAGTGGTGACTGCAACATTCCACAAGAGCTTCCACCGTTTCGTCTCCAGAACTGAATACGGCTTGAACTTGTAGTGTGGGACCTCTTTCTCTACCATCTCTGACTTTGCAGCCAGGGCCTGATGGACAACCGCAGCAACGTCATTGTGCCGACTCAGGCATTCTGTTTGTGCCAATGCACAACACCCGCCCATTATGTGTTGCAGGGTATCGCCGGGTTGATTGCAAAGGCGGCAGCGGTCCTAAACACTCACATACCCTATCACATACCTTTGGTAATTGCAAATGGAGGTTACGTCGTCCTGAATAGAAATGACAAAGCCTTCTGTCTCACCTATTATTATTATTATTATTATTATTATTATTATTATTATTATTATTATTATTATTATTATTATTATTATTATTATTATTATTATTAAGCCTCTGAGATGGCTCATAGACAGCGTACTATCTTTCCGTGCTGTCGCCCCGGATTCGATTCCCGGTCGAGGCAAAAATAGAGTTGTAGCTTTTCTTTTTAATCGTCCCAATTTCTGTATCTGTGTGATGAAGCAAAGCTCAAGCAGGCGTTTCTTGCTAGTTACGGTGAAGAGAATACGTCATGTTCACTTCATGTCCCTCTCACCCCTAAGCATGGGAATTTAACTAGGTCCAGGCAAGGGTGACAGAGGTAGCTAGCCGGCGAAGTCGGACTACCGACCCAATAACGCCAAATATATACGTACATAATTATTACTAACCAGAGTTAAATTCCATTAAGGACAAAAGTTTCCTGCTTGAGCAGGGTCATTCAGATTCTTAAAATCTATCACTTTCTTTTCACTTTTGATTATGTTACATTATTCTTATTACTTTATACCTAGATTTCATAAACGTTCATTTAATATTCTTTCAGTGTAGTTTTTGTGTTATTTTCGTTTAGGTTCCACTATTCATTGACACGTACTACGTTAATCATTACAATTTCACTGATGCTACATTACACATGATTGCTACTGGTCATGTGTTGCACTCATCATTATTTTAATCGCCTTTACACGTATGTTACCTACGATTATTTTTGTCGATTTTATATCAGTTTTCTTTCGTGACACTAAACGAGCTGTTTTTCTAGTCTTTTCCATGCATTTATATTTTGGGTCTATTGACTCCACGTTTTGCAGCCTTCGTTTTGTAGTTTGCCTAATAATCTTGTCCTTTGCTTTATTTAACATCTGAACTACCACCTAAGTAGAAACAATGACAATATTCTGTTATGAAATTAAAAACTAGAATTCTGTTGTTTCTAGTCTGATGATGGGGCAAATTGAGCCACGAAACGTCGCTTTGTGGAAATATTAATAAATGCATTCTTAACTGCAATAGTTCTTTCAAGAAACTGTTCGTCTCATGAATGGCTAAAATAGTTTTCCTTTAATTATGTTATATTACTTCAAAACTTTGAAAACCATGAAATGGCTAAATTCGTTTAAATTATTAGCTAAGGATAATGAATATATTTTTACTGTCAAGTTGCTGTAACTGAAAAGTTTGTTCTGTCAAGTTGCTGGAACTTCTATCTTACAAAAACACTTTTGCACATTTGTAAAATGAAGAATAAACAGCGTTATGTTACACCAGTGTCAAACAAGTCGAAACCATAATACGGAAACTTCAGATCAAGAACCGATTGGGTGTAGGCTTGAGAGGAGAGTAGCTTTGCGAGTGATAGGGGAAGGACGGTAAGGATGGGAAGTTGCAGCTGGGAGCGCGAAGCAAGGCTCAGATGGAAAGGGAGGTGGAGGTGGAAGCGGGAAGGAAGTGGGAAGTGGGTGAAGACGGTGGGAAGAGCAGAGGCCGGGGCTGACGCCAGAGCGTTGGTCTCTGTGGCGGGAGGCAGGGGGAGGAAGACACGGAGGCGCTGATAGAATAAGATCTTTGATTGGAGCCGGAAGTGGCGGGAATTGAGGTGGGGAAAATGGCGGAAATGGGAAGAGAGTGAGTGAGAGAGAGAGAGTCAGAGAGAGAGGGCAGTTGAGCTGGTGGGAGGGGTGATGGGGCGGGGAGGGGGAGGGAGAAGGGAAGAATAAGCTTGTGAGGGAGAATGGGAGCGTGGACCCGAGTAGGGGTGAAGGCCCGTGCCGCCTGATTGCATCCACTTCTCACTCACCTTCCCCTCCCATCCCTCTCTTCCCCTCCCCCGTTTGCCAAGCTTTTCGCCGCCGGCCATCGCAAGAATATTAACGAGGTCGTTGAGCCTCCCATGAATATTTTTCCTTGTTTTAATCCGCTGCCGTGATAGACCAGTTTGGTCGATACATTTTTCATAGCCGGCCCATCCGCGGCACGGCCCCGCGCCTGCCGAGGAGCATAAGCACAGAAGAGGCGGCGGGGGGCTCCATTTGAAGGTGACGCGGTGCCTTTTAGCGGAAGATTAGCTTTAGTGCGTTCTCGTTAGGGGGTTCGTGGGGGCGGGGCGACGCCGGGACGCTGCATGCTGAATGGTGATATTACGTATTAATATTTCAATTAAGGGAGTGCTAAAAGGCGCCAGAAGAGGGAACTGCTTCAGTGTGGGTGGCGGCATAGCTCTAAGTAGTATAAAGGGGAAGAAAGGGAAAGCCGTGCAGGCGAAGAGGGACAGCGTCGAATTGGCGGAAGAGGTGTTGTCAAGAGGAGGGAGTGATGCAGGCAGCTCAAGTGAGGCGAAGGAAACAGATGAGATGAGGCGTCACAAGGAACAGAGGTCGTCATGTCGGCAGTTGGAGCGCGAGGAGGCACGAGAGGGAAAAACATGCTGGCTTGTACTCTTCCTATGTTAAACGTTGATCACTGATGCACCACGGGTTAAGACGAGCACAGCCATAGTGTACTCAATGATTAGTTTAAAAATAGTCACGATTAAAAACTTGGAGGATGATAGAAAGAAATCACCATTTATAACACCCAAATGCAAATTCTTATGCAAAAGAAAAAAAAATATTAAAGTTTGAACTGAGTATTGTGAATTGAGTAACTTGAATGAGAGCCAATTGCATTCGTATTACATTTGAATAAATATCAACATTAAAATGTATTTTTATTTATGAAAATTCAACATAGTAACTCTCAGAATGCAAACATAATAATAATAATAATAATAATAATAATAATAATAATAATAATAATAATAATAATATCAAAAACAATAAAATAATTTCGAGAAATCTAAAATAAATGGTTCATATCACATTTTTGAATAATACATCTCTAAATTACTTTCATGTTACAATATATTTTATCTGCGCAGAACGAGACACAATCCCTTTAGAGAAAACAATACAACTCACAGACCACCTCTCGTTCGCCCTTTCGTTCCTCCGCCGCCCCCGCTGTCCTCTGCTCTTAATTATTACTTAGGCGATGTAAGCACCAGCGAAACAAATAAATATCCCCCAATAGTGGCGCAGTCCCGGCGGCAGGGCCCAGCGCCGGGGCGAGGGCGGGGGCGGGAGCGGGCTGGGGGCCGCCGGGCTAATGAAATACATCGTGGCCCGCCACCGCACACTCCCTCGCCGCCTCCGCGGCCTTAATGTCTCGACGCTGGTGGCGGCGGCGGCGGCGGCGGTGGTGGTGGTGGTGGTGGCGGTGGCGGAGGCTGCGGACATGGTGATAGCAGTGAGGAGGCGGTGGCGGTGGGGGTGGAGTGTGGGGGGTAGAAGCTGTGGCGGAGGGCCAAGCGGCGGTGTTCATGGTGGTGGTGGTGGTGGTGGTGGTGGTGGTGGCGGTGGCGGTTGCGGTTGCGACGGCGGTCGGGTTGACGGTCGGGGTGGCAGTGGCGCTGGCGTGGCGGTGGCGGTGGGGGGGGGGGGGCGACGGCGGTGGTGGTGGTGGTGGTGGTGGAGGCTGCGGACATGGGGGTGATGATATTGGTGGCGTTGGGAGTGGCGGGGACATGGGGGTGACGATAGCAGTGAGGAGGCGGTGGCGGGGGGGGTGGAGTGTGTGTGGGGGGTAGAAGCGGTGGCGGAGGTGAAAGCGATGGTGTTCATGGTGGTGGTAGTGGTGATGGGGGAGGCGGTTGCGCTTGCCACGGCGGTCGGGTTGGCAGTCGGAGTGGAGGTGGCGGTGGCGGTGGGGTGGGGTAGGGATGAGGGTGCGGGTATGGGTGACTGTGGCGGCGGCCATGGCGATGGATGTGGCCGTATGCGGCGGTCGAGGTGGCGTTGGAGACGTTCACAGTGGCAGTGGCATGGGCGTAGGGGGCGGCAGGGGGGTGCAGGGGGGCCGGGATACAAACTGTTCCCCCAGGAGGTCGTTCGCGAGGAGCGCGGCGCCGCCGGCGGGGCGGTCTGCGTGGGCGGCGGCGCGAAGGGGGGTAAAGATGGGTGGCGGCAATGAAACGGAAGAGGAAGTGGTGCGAGTGGTGTGTGCGAAAGACTCGCGAGAAGCGGGGACAATGCAGGTGCGTAGTTCTTGCTGGTTAATGGAGCTGGATCTGAGAGGGGATGAGACTACATCAGGTGGTGAGTGAGGTCGGGACGGGGCGACATCGACGATGCTGAAATGGAAGAAGACAATGAAGCGCTTTGATACCATGAACCGCCAAATTGTAGGCATTCAACTAGTGTTGCTATTAGGGGTACATATCTGAAAGCAGAGGTGGGCGTAAACATATATTTCGTATGTTATATATTTGGTGTGTATATTAGCGCTTAATTGCACTTAAATCGTTTACAATTTTCTTAGAATTTACAAGTGAATAGATAGCTATGTTAATACTGGAACTAGTGATGATTGTTAGCGGAATAAAAACAAAGAAAAACTGTCGCCATCATATTTGTTCACATCGAATATACACGAGCAGGTACGGGTTCCAACCGCGAGGCTGCAATCCCCAAACAAAAGCAGTCGAAGCCCCGCGACACGGCTCGCCGCGGGCAGCTGCAACAATAACTAAACCAACATAAACGATTACGACATTGCGTACAATCCTGACACGAGATTTTATTGTACAATGGGGACAATGCGAGGCCGTAAGCAAGTGGGCCACCGGGCGACAAGCGTTAGGCTCCGCCACCCTGCCCGGTGGGCCGACGCGACACTGGGTGTTTTATTCCGGGCGTGGGTGGCGGCGACGGGGGCGGTGACTGGCGCCCTCGGCTCTGCTTATTTACGGTAAACCGCACGGCCGGGGAGCGGGCGCTGCCCTGGAGACCGCTCGCCCCCCACCGACCGGGAGCGGTAGCTCAGCGCCTCTAACCGGGAGGTCCTAGTTTCGAGTCCTGACGGCGGCAGGATTTTCGACACTAGCTTTTCAGCTAGGTCGAATTCAGACGCTGTCTGGAGGAGAATTCTAGCGGCCGGCTGCTCTGATCGGTAGTTTTCCGTGATTTCTCCGAACAACACCAGGCGAATGCCGGAGCAGTACCCTACCAAACGGGCCACGGACCGCGTGCGATCTCTCCTTCCTCTTCCTTGTCCTATCCTCTCCCCTTACACACACACACACACACACACACACACACACTTACACTAACATGCACTACACTACCATATATTCCAGGAGACCGGTCGGGAGCTTAGAGCTTGTCCCAGCTGGGGCGTTGCCCCGCTGGTGGGAGAGTCCTGGTTAGGGGGAAACCCCACTAGCCGACGGTAGGTCGGCGCCGGATCTCGCCATCTAGCGGGGAAAGATCACCGCGCATACTTCCAGAAAAAACCATGCACTACACTAACGGGACAAATGACCAAAGCAGTTGACGTGCCCGGAAACACGAAAAAAACAAATCAAATCAAATCGCCTCCCACCGCCGCTCTCGCCGCCGGCCCCGCCCACACACACGGGTTCCGCTGCCGACACCTTCACCGTAGCCGCCCCCGCACTTTCCTCTCCCCCACCTAACTCCGCCCCCGTTGCGCCGCCACCTTTTCAGTCAGTAGCCGCTGCCCGCGCTTCTCCAGTTTGCACAGCCACCAGCGCTATTATCCTCTCGCCGTCAGCGTTGCGGTGCGCCGACGTTCGTCACCGATTTGGTGGTGGCGGCGGCGGTGGTGATGGAAGAGCTTTTTTTAAAATTAATTGTATTTTCTTATATAGCGAAGTAAGCTCTTTACAAGATTGTATATGAACTACAACCTAGCAAGCTTAGTACTAAGTGGTACAGGAGAACCAGGATACTCCCACTGGAGACCTCAATAATTAATAGTTTTGTATGTGAGAATGTATAACAGAATTAGACAATTAATGGAAGAAAAGAAATTGAAAAGTGAGTTTGTGATATCATGCATTTCTATTTAGGGCGGTTTAAATTTATTCTTTGGGAATCTAGATTTGATACTTCGGTGTTAGTTACATATTTTCCTTGGTTAAAGTTAAAGCAGTAGTTAGTTGCAGGGGAAGATGGTAAGGAAAGGAAAAAAAAATGATTGGTGACTGATATAATCATCAATCGTGTGAAGAATAAATTTTCTGTGGAGTTGCTTGTTTGATACATACCAAGGCGCTTTGATGGCAGTGCGAGGGATTGTATTTTAGAATGTTTGGAGAGTTCTACGTACCGAAGGTGCAGTTCCTCCCCAGGTCGGACGTGCATATCTAATTATGGGACCAATGGCAGATTTGTACATTAATAGGGAGAGATCTGCTTTAAGAGCTGTCTTTTTGTTTATTAAAGGATACGATTTAAAAGGTGCGGCGTGTGCTTTATTACATTTATTTAAAACGTGCTTTCTTACATTTATTTAAAATGCTTTCCAAGTTAATCTGGTGTCAAGGAGCACACCTTGATATTTTATAGGTTTATTTGGAGGATTCCTAGGAACGTGGAAGAGCTGGAAGTAGTGGTAATGGTGGTAGTGATAGCAGTGGAGGTTTTTGATTGATTTTTTCGTGTATACGGGCACGTCAACTGCTTTGGTCATTAGTCCTGTTAGTGTAGTGCATGGTTTTTTCTCGGGAGATGGCGGTGATCTTCCCCCGCTGGATGGCGAGATCCGGCGCCGACCTACCGTCAGCTACTGGGGTTTTCCGCCTAACCAGGATTCTCCCACAAGCGGGGTACCACCCCAGCCGAGACAAGCTCTAAGCTCCGACCGGTCTCGCGGAATATGTGGTAGTGTACTGCATGTTAGTGTAAGTGTGTGTGTAAGGGGAGAGGATAGGACAAGGAAGAGGAAGCACAGATCGCGCGCGGTCCGTGGCCCGTTTGGTAGGGTACTGCTCCGTTGATCGTAGAAACCACGGAAAACTACCGATCAGAGCAGCCGGCCGCTAGAATTCTCCTCTAGACAGTGACTGAATTCGACCTAGCTGAATAGCTAGTGTCGAAACTGCTGCCGCCATGGGGAGTGTAACCTAGGACCTCCCGGACAGAGGCGCTGCAGTGACATCAGTTGATGCACTGAGCTACCGCTCCCTGTGTAGCAGTGGTGGTGGTGGTGGTAGTAGTGGTGAGCGATGGTAATGGTGATGGTGTTAGTGATGGGTGCTTATTATTATCATCGATGTAGGATTTTGGTGGATGGTGGTGATGGTGGTGGTGTTTGTGGCCGAGGCGGTGGTGGAGGCGACGATGGAGTTTGTGACGGCAACGGCAGAGTTGATGGTAGCGCCTGTGGGAGGAGCGGTAACAGTGGCGATGGCGTGGCGGAGGTGCAAGCGGTGGCGGTGAGAATGGCTGGAATGATGGTGCTCCATTGCACCTTACTCTTTCCGCGAGCCGTCCTCTGCGTCCACTCCGTTGAGGTTAGGAGAAACAAAATAAGAGGATGAAACGGGTTAACAGAAATGTTTTTAAGAGTATGACGACTGAATCAACGAGGAAGAAAAATTCAAGGCTCTCTGCTTTGCTAGAAACTGTGAGACGTTCACATCATATACGTGTGTCAAATCTAACGAATACTAATATTCAACTAATATCTACATAAATTTAAATTAACAGTGAACCGTACCAATGAGGAGTTGAAAGGCTGTAAATCGTGTGATTATTGAGTGTAGTACATTATATAACCATTTGAGAAAAGTATGAAAAATGAATTTTATTACGACTGAAATGAGATAATGATACATACTTGACGAAGTTTGCTAAAATACTATTTACTAAATTAAATAAACAATTCAATTTAGAAAATATGCAGATATTGTATAAACTTTCCAAAGGACACGGCAGTAATGGAGGCAGTACGTGTTTAATCGATATATATGTAGTGAAAAAAATACATTTTGTGGGAGAATAAACAACTCTTATGTATCCGGAGCACGACAATCGTTCAAGTCAGAGTTACTAACTACTTTAAGAGAATCAAGATTCATGGAAGATGATTTCCGTCATATTACATTGATATTACTGAAATATATTTCTTCCAAAACTATCATTAATTGTTTTAAACTGTATATAAATTTACTTTCATAGTAAAAATACTTAACTATAATGGGAGTTCTAGAGCTGATCTTTCTCAGGACAATGTTTTTCATGCATATGTAACATTTGTATCAAAAAAATAGCGTGGAAGTTCGGCCGCACTACATTGACGGCCAAATGTCGCTAATATCATCGGTGGAGCACCAATACCAACTTCGCCACAATAACCACTACTCTTGATGGTCATACAATATTAATTTCAGACAATCCTTCATTTAAAATTATCATGTTTAACTAATTTAATTAGAAACGATTCATTATTTAAATATGATCAATAGGTTAAAATTATTTACTGGAAACTTAAATTTGCATATGAACAGAACACGGCTATGAATATTTGCGTATCGGGTTATCTTAAAATTGAAAATAAAAATGCCATTACGTTACAGAATTCCATACAAATGACTGTGCAAGAAATAATAAAAAAAAATTTTAAATATTTATTTATGATCTTCTTCTTCAAGACAGAAAACGTAAATGTTGTCGAAAAATACTTCACAAAGTGACCAATGTACCGTGATCAATGATAGCTGATGTCATGCACGGCCCCCAAGAGACGTAGGAAATGTGTGGCTGCATCTAATATTTTTATTCTGTGGTGTGTGCGCACGAGAATAAGATAGCGCCGATGTTTGCAGTGAATGCGAACAAGTTAAATTTCCTGAGGAAGGCATAATAAAAGCCTGTACGTTGGCAATGAAAAAATGGGTGTGTTCAGTGACCTATTCCCAATATATCCCCAGTGATCTATTGTTTTCAATGTTAGCCAATACTTTTGTATATTTGTTACGATCTGGCGGATAATGTATGACATGGGGCAGACACAGCGACAATAATGCTACTGAGCTACGCACTAAGAAATTGTAAAAACTCAATTCCAGACCATTTAAAATGTACCGAAGTAAATATCCAGGAAAGAAAATACACGATATGAACCCTGATATGGTCATGAAAAATTTAATCAACAACTCATTTGTTAGCGCAACTGGCGGCGGCGGGCACAAAGGGCGGGGCGTGGGGTGGGGCGGGGGGCGGGACGAGCGGAGAAGGGCAGGGCAGGGCAGCAGGGGTTCGAGTGCGGGGCGGCCCCACTGCGGCGGAGGAGCTTCGACCGGCTCGGCCGCGATCTGGCCGTAGCTGTATCGCCACAGGAATAATGGGTCGTTGATTGCGTGTGTGCGGGCAGGGCCCGCCCACAGCGAGCTGCGCCACCCCCCCACTGCCCCCGCGCAGCCCCGCATCGCCCCCCCCCCCCGCTGCTGCGCGCAGCCGCCGCTCTGCGCGCGCTCGCCTTATCGCGTTTCAGCTTTGGCCTCTGCGTCCACGCGGCACCTGCAGGCTCGCCGCCGCCGCTACACCGTCCCATTATCTGCCCATGTTGCAGTTCCCGTACTGTTGCAGTGGTCTGCGGCTGTCATTTTCATCTTTAGCCGTACGCCTCGTTTGTTGCGTAATTCCATTTGTATTGAAATTTAAAAAAACGTTTATAACTGGGCGCCCGAAAGACGGAAGAACAGCGGTCGGTCAATAGTGATATAATGGTAGATGGACAGAAGACATTTGGAACGACAAAACGAAATGGCGCCTTGAATGCGATACACGGCCACAATAATGATTATATATATATATATATATATATATATATATATATATATATATATATATATATATATATGTATATATAGTGATCTGATTTTATAATTGAACTGTATACAACGGGATGGTACAGTATTTTAGACAAAATGTTACAATTTTTTTTGGTGCATGTAGAGGGTCGAGGTTGATCCCTTTTTTCCCTAATTAACATCTGGTGCAAAATCTACAAAAACGTGGTGACACATGTGACATTTGCTCATGATTGGTAGACAACTCATCGTGCAATGATGTTTGGCAGGTACATGTACTGGCACAGAGGTTTTGTGTACCCGCCAAACACCAGTGAAATATGTTTTGTCAACCAATCAAAGACGTATGTCACATGCGTAATTTCGTTCTATGGAATATTCTATCACATGTTCATTGGGAAAAATTGATTAGCTTCTACTCCTTACGCCCGCTTCAAGTTTGTTACATTTACTCTGACGTGTAGTTGCGAGACCTACGTTGTAACTAATTCTTTGTAGTAGACTTTCTTTATTCTGATTTCATATCATGACATTCCATTACTAAAAAGCGGTCCATTTTAAATCTTTTATGACTTACTCCTTGTTCTCTCCCAGTCCCTCTCCCTCTACCATTATTGGGTGGGCTTCCACTTCCCACCATTCCACAAGATGGCGGCCACCTTAATGGTTCATCTCAGGATTATATCTTGTTTTATTGTAAATGTTTAGGTGTGATCCACTTTGCTTGGCCAGTAAGTTATTTTCTTTTTTAATTTTATCATTGTATTATTTATTTCACTTCTTTTATCAATTTTATTCTTTATATCATAGTTCTTCTTTATGTTGATCTATCAATTTTTCGTTTTTGTTTGAGACCCACTGAGGATGGGAAAACATTGTCCCAAAAAGTTAATTTGGGTACGAAATAAATATATATTATTTATTTTTATTGTTGTGGTTGATTGTTCCCATATCTATAATGGATTACCAGAAGATCTGAGCTATCACCGCATAATTTATTTGCTAACAAGATGATTCAGAGCCTGCTATCGTCTAGATCACAATTCTATAGAGGCCGGTTGTCCTGATCGGTCGTTTTCAAGATTTTCTCCGATCATTTTCATTCAGTTGCCGGACCAATACTTTAGACAGGTTCTCATTGGATATTGTATGCCAAGCTTCCTTTTTTTTATTGGTTATTTAAGGTCGCATCAACATCTTAGGTCATTAGCGACCACTATTGCTGTTAACGGTATGGTAACTATGTGGATGAAACGATATGGTGATTGATGATAAGGGGTGAAAGGACGAACACAAATACAACCATGCCCGAGGCGGGACTCGAACCCGCGACCCTTCGGTCCGAAATCACTACGACACTACTGCCTTAGCGATCTCGGCCACCGGGCCGGCCAAGCTTCCTTTCCTATACTATTCCTTTCCTATCTTTATTCCTATCAGTGGCCGTAGGTGAGTTAAATTTAAGGGTGTTGCAAAAGCAATACTCGTAAGAGGGGAAGATCTCCCTCTCCAATCGATTAATGGACACAATTAATAAAAATTGTTTACGAACATTGAACCTAAATTTCAAATATATAAGAAAATATTTGGATTTCTATCCAATAACTATGTGTAAAAACTTAAAATCACTAATAAAGAAAGAATGATACAAAAAATTCTACTTTCCATTTCAAGAAACTGATTATTAAAACCTTTTCTCGGACGCGCTACCCACGCGTGACAGCACGCCGTTGGCGGGAGGCGCGCAGTTTCAAGCTTCGAAATCAAGCCGAGGTCAGCGTCACATCTACCCTTGAAAGACATAATAATGCCGAACAAGGATAATAAAAACTATTTTTAAAAAAGCGTCACATTCGTTTCCGGCGACAGGGCGGCCCACGCTGCACGTCCGACATATCATTTTCCTTGCAATGTACGCAACAACTGATAGTGGATGTTGAGCGATAGCTTTTGTGCGATGAAGGGGCACGCTGTTTACTATGGTACTCACAACCTGATCAGCGAGTTTGTGAAGAAAATTAATATTTTTAATATTATTAACCTATCTTGAAAATAATGCTTTAATTTCTCATTTATTGCTTTTTATTGCTTTTGACATTGTCCCTTTTGACGTCTCCATGATACAATTTAATTAGGCAACATTCGGAACGAGACATTCATTTTTAATTTGATCACTCTACCCAGAAATGAGGAAGTTGTAATCTTACCTCGTTTTCTTAGGTCGAACATCCTATTGCCGATTTTTCAGATGCACAAATATCTCCATCAATCATTGAAGTTGCTAGTTTCACGGTTAAGTTGCTTCTTTACAAGTAGTTGATAGCATTGCAAGAGCGCGCGATCGCTCGGTTTGGTTTATTTTTTTCGTGATTCCGGGCGCGTCAACTGCTTCGGTCATTAGTCCCGTTAGTGTAGTGCATGTTTTTTCTCGGGAGATGGCGGTGATCTTCCCCCGCTGGATGGCGAGATCCGGCGCCGACCTACCGTCGGCTAGTGGGGTTTCCCCCTAACCAGGATTCTCCCACCAGCGGGGCACCGCCCCAGCCGGGACAAGCTCTAAGCTCCCGACCGGTCTCCCGGAATATGTGGTAGTGTAGTGCATGTTAGTGTAAGTGTATGTGTGTAAGGGGAGAGGATAGGGCAAGGAAGAGGAAGGACAGATCGCGCGCGGTCCGTGGCCCGTTTGGTAGGGTACTGCTCCGGCATTCGCCTGGTGTTGGCGATCGCTTGGTTGACTTTGAATTTCTATGAGATGTTTTTATCCACTTCATTGTTGAAAAAGATCGTCCAGCTTCTGGAGAAGTCATTGGAGTGGTGAGAATCATTCGAAGAAGTTTGCAGACTTCTGGAAAAAATTCTTCCATTTCATTTTGCAGCATTACTTGAAATATTGATACAGCTTCTATTGCATTTCTAAATTCGCTTCTCTTATACCTTCCTTGCAACTGTGCTCTGTACTGAATTTGACGTCTTTCTGAAAACGGTTGCACCTTCTAAATGATTTTTAAAGCACCGTCATTGATACAAACAAATTAATCCTAACCCTCAAAATATCCCAGGGTTTTTCGATTGTTCACTTTCGTCATGCCTTCGCAACGCAAGATCATATGCATCACAAACTTTGGCAATTCATGTGAGTGACCAGAATACGTCTGTTCTTACGCACTTCATCGTCGTTTTACAGTGTGATGATAACTATCGCCAAACAACACCAGGATGCATGGACATTAGAACTGAAACACTTATTCAAACCCGATGTAAAACACATTTTTACACTGATTTTAAGTCGACCCTCACCTAAATCAGATGCAAAACTTACGTCTCAGAGTATCAAATCGGAGTTAGGTGACGCCTGATAGTGCTGCGCCATGTGAAGTTCATTGCGTAAGGGCGAACATGATTCGGTGAAAGCGCCCAATGAAAACGCAGAAGCAAAGTCACGTGGAACCGAATGGTCCTTATGGAACGAGGTCTGAGCGAGGTGTTTTAAAAACGGGAACAGCGATGTGACCACATCGATTCGTCTAAGTAATACTGGTATGGAAATTAAAAAGACGAGCAGAGAGAAGTCATTCTAGTAATGAAATTGTAATAATGAAGTGAATATTTGTTTTTACTTTCTACTTTTGTATCTTTTACATGTTTTTACTTTTGTTCAATTTTTTGGGTGTTGCTTGAACATGGGAACCTTGAAAAGAACCGCCCCTGATTCCTTTATGCCCCAAACCAACAATCTTTAAAAGGCTCCGGCAATATTGTGAGTACATATAAATAACACTAAAACAAATAGGGGAATAAAGCACTAGAGAGAGAATATCAGATAATTTTGTATTATTTACGCATTATTGAAGTAATTGTTTGATCTTGTCTTCCATAGCAAACCATCGCAAAGAGAATCATGACAGGAGTAGCCAAGTTCGCAAGAATAATATTTACAATAACTAATACTTTACTGCATAAAAGTTCCGCTAATGCAATCGAGAGCACTGGTGTTACCGCAACTTAAATTGTGTGTTCTAGATTAATTAATAATTCTAAAAATGGTTATCGGAATCACCTAGACCTCTGTTAACAGATATGAGGCCCCCTCAGTAGATAGAATCACAACTCCCAGCGTTTCATTCCATCAACAGTGAATCAAATAAGTACATTATACCGTATGTCAATTTAATCTTTAGAAAAATATATAAAAAACCTGTTCTATAATAACATTTAAATAATTCATGCATTTAATTAGACAATCATTTGCAAGGACAGAATATTTAACTTTTCTTAGTACATTAACAGAAATGTTTTTAGTCCATGTTGAATTCACTTGAAACTTGGATGTACTTTTAGAATACTGAAGGTATATTATATTGATAGTTCATTTAAGTTTCTGCAGATCAATATTCTCAGTTGAAATTGTGTTAACATACAAAAAGGCGCTCATTAGCATGATACAGTAATTTTAAGATTCTGATTTTAATAAACAAGTATAGTCTATTTTTTACAAATACTTTATAGTACTCTCGGTTAACCCATTTCTTTATTTAGCCGTGCGAGAATAGATTTCGTATGTTATTAACCCTACAGCTACAGAACTATCCGAACCCACAGAACTTGTAACTCAGTGAAGAGAAAGTCCAAACCTCAAGATCACGAACTAGCAAGAACTCAACATTGTGGTCCTTTCGAGAGCCTGTGTCGCCATCACTCTTCCCAAACATCATCGCAAAGGAAGCATCTGGCAAAATGAACTTTGCCGCTCCGGCCTGACGTCGTCGTGTCTATTGGGTTCTTCCACATCCCAAGAACTCAAGCGCAAAACTTGCTTCTTGGTGGCGACGCGACGCGACGCGTCGCGGGGCAGCGCAACCAGGCGCCTCTCTGGTTGCTGCAACTGCAATATCTGGCTGGCACACGCCTTGCTGTCGCACCCCCCCCGCCCCTTTCCTCTCAGAGGTCGCGCAACTCTCTCCCTTCGCCGCGCGATGAAAAGCGGGCAAGAGGCAGGTAAGTTGGGGCTTTGCGAACACTCTTACACGGGCGCACGCAACGTTGACGCAGGTAATTGCCTGGAACTATTCTCGACACTTCTTGCGAGTATCTTGCGCGCGCACGTGCCAGGTGCGAATTTCGTCGTCGTGGAAGCTCCAGTCTGCGCGAGCGTGTGCGGCGGGTACTCTTGTGTTTATTGGCTCGGCTGTCCTTATAAGAGGACGCAACTGCCAGCCGAGACGCGGCGGGGTCAGGAGAGCAGAGCCGGGGAGTGGGGGAGGACGATGGGGGGGCGGGTCAACGCGGTCGGAACACGAAGGGAATCGAGTGAAGAGGGCTAAGGCGGTGGGCGGCCGCCCGGGGAGCTGAAGGGCGGGGCCGGCCGCCGAGCGGAAGGCTTCCCGCCGCCTTTGACAAACTTTTCTCATCTTAACGGGCGCGCTTCAAACGGTCGTGGCCTACTGAGGTCCCGCAGCAAGTTAAAGAGGGTGGCTGGAGAGGGAGCGGCCGGATCGCGGGCGGGCGGGAGGCGGAGGGGCGGGCTCGTAAGGACAGCGCCGGGCCCCGCCCGCCTCAAACAAGGAAGCACACCGAGTCCGCGTGGAGGTATCAAAGGGGCGGTGGGAACCCCGCCACGCGTCCGCAACCCCCTCCCCCCCGGCCCTCGGATGCGCCGCGCGCGCTCCCCGTGGCCGCCGCCCACACCCTCCCAGCTCCACGGCTGTGGTCCTGTAAGCAAGGCGACGCGCAGGTAGATAAATAGGCGGCCCGCTGTGTATTTATAGCGGCACGCACGCAGAGCAACGCAGTGCCGGAGCTGGAGTCGTGTTGCGGGAAGCTGCGAGGTGGACGTGGAGGAGAAGGGAGGAAGGTGTCGGTGACTGAAAACTGGACGAGAGAGACGCTTGCGAGACATGAGATGTTTCTTCAGGAGATGTGTGTATTTAGAAACTTTCCGTGTGCAGAGCTGAACTCAACAAGCTCAGGAGCTTCTACTAACTTTGAAAAATGTGTTTCGACTTTATCCGTTTCACTTCTTGGGGCCGTCGGTTTTTCCACCATTCTTTTCCAGAATAGTTTTGTTGAAACTATCATTTGCACCACGAAGTTAATGTTCATTTTGTGAAAGTTAAGTTTTAAAAAGAGTAACATTCTAACCAATTTACTAAAAAAATAAAATCTACGATGTTTTAAGAATATAAATGTAATAAATTAGGAATTTGACAACACCAGTATGATAAAAACTCACAATTTACAACACAAATGCTTACAAGCAAGCCGTCTTTAAATTCCCGTGTCTCAAGGAGAGGAATATCACTTTTTATAAGTTAAAATATATTAAAAATAATGATTTAATAGATCGCCCTTTTAATGATATACTAAATAAGCCCCTTTTAATACACTTTATATTCGCGAAGGTGTAACTTTAAATATACTATCACCAGAATTTGGAAACGAACTCCTAAAGAAATGAATATAATATTTGAAATTAATTAACCATTTAAAAACGTATCAATCAAATAAACTGAACAACCTTACTCTTTGAACCAAAAAGTTCTCTTCTTTCTGGGTGAAAAAAATTATTAATTCACAATATTGTTTTAATGATTTATCTCTTTTTCAGTTCAGCTCAAAACAATGAATCATTATTGGTTGGTTGATATATTGATTTATTTGTAAATATAGAAAAATGTCGGCAACGTTGAGAAGTGTAACATAACCAATATGCTCAGTTGATATGAATTCAAAAGACACTGTTCGAGTGATGCGGTACACCTGCAGATAAGAGCAATTATAATCATTCTTTACAAAAGAATGACTATTGCCATGCAATACCATTTACACTTTTGGCTTGGCGAACATTTCAAAGAGTTACTAAAGAAGCTTTGTACTATTAAGAATTCTAGAAAAAGCCTTTGTAGAATATTCGTATCCAATTTTTAGAAATACTTAACTACAATGAAGAGATTTTGGCTTCAGAGGTATATAATGTGCTGTTCTCATTTTAAAATGGGCAAAACTTGTCTAATTTCTGAATAAATGTACAAAATATTTTTGATGATCTGATCTTGTAATATTCTCAAATTATTTATATTTTAAATGTGCTCACCGAATTTTGAACAATTTTCCAGTTCTACCAAAAAATGTAGAACTTCAAAGTGAATTATCTTTGTTTATATTATTTTTTGATGCAAGACATCAAGTATAATGGATTTTCTGACGCAAATAGTATAAAAGCCAACCAAAATACAAACTAATTTCAGCGTCAAATAGACGTTTTCTGAACACACTTCACAGGAAATTGCTGCATTGTAGTACAGCTGTTTGCTTTATTTACAGCTTGTGGTTAGTTCAAAACTCAATAACATTTTATGCAATTGCATATTCACGAATAGGTCGAAAGAAGAACAAATATTTATTTTTAATTTACGAATTTCAAAGTGTTTCCAACCCCTACTGGAAGTGCTTTAGCGGCAATGCTTGATTGAAACCCTGGTTTTAGTACCACTTCTGGAAACATTTCAACACATTCTAAAAACAAATCAATACAATCCGAAACAAACATGAATTAAATGAAACTACATACAAATATATAGTAGCGAACTTTAAAGGATACATTTCAGTTACACAATAAAATTCGTGTCATACGTCTTTCACATTATCCAGTTTACGGTACAGTCTTTATATGACATCGCCGATACTCTCTCAGTGTAACACAGACAACGCACAGGGGACAATGGATGTAAATGTAATGCAATTTCGCATGCGCCGCACAGACATCTTAATTAGCAGCAAATTAAAAGCAGTTTCGAGAGCAGCGTGGGTCGAAGGCGGTGACCGGGGGCCTTGTGGCCGACGCGGAAACAACAAAACGACGCGGAGGGGTGGCGGGCGGGGGCAAGGAGCGGGGCAGTGTGGGCGAGCGGGGAGGAGCGGGCCAGAGCGGGGTGAGGTCTGCAGTACGCGGCAGAGCGGGCCGGAGTGGTGGCTGCTGCGCGGGGCAGGGCGAAGTGGAGTGACGGAGTAAGCGGGGAGGGAAGAGGCAGAGCGAGGCAAGTGGGGCTGGAATGAATGTAGCAAAGCTGCGTGGAGCGGGTGAAGAGGAATCGGGAGGGACTGAGTCTGGACAAGCAGAATAGGAACGAAATTGTCAGACTGGGGCCGAGGAGGTTGCGCGGAGCGGGCGCAGGGAGAAGGAAGGGTGGGTCTGGCCGAGCAGGGCGGTGAGCAATGGGGTTCGGTGACGTGAAGAGGAGTGATGCAGAACGAGCACGGCGGAGTGGGATGGAGCGGGGTAGAGTGCAGCAGAAAGAGAGGCAGCGGGAAAGGATAGAATGTGGCGGGGTTGCGAGACGCGGGGCACTGTGGGCAGGAATGGGAAAGGGTGAGTGGGCCAGACAGAGCGGTGACAAGGGGGGTGGGGCGGTGCGCAGCTGAGCAAAGCACAGCAAGGCGGGGCGGGGCGGGGCGGGGCGGGACAGGGAAAGGCGGAGAGGGATGGGGCGGGGTGGGTGTGGCTGAGCGCAGCACAGCAAGGCGGGGCGGGGTGGGGTAGGACGAAGAGGGGCGGAGAGGGACGGGACGGGGTGGGTGTGGCTGAGCGCAGCACAGCAAGGCGGGGCGGGGTGGGGTGGGACGGAGAGGAGCAGAGAGGAACGGACTGTGGTAGAGTACAGCGTAATTGGATGCAGTGGTGGAGGACAGAGAACGGCGTGGCAGTGATGGTCGAGGCAGGTGGAGCGGAGTGGCGTAAAGAGAAGTGGAGAAGGGCAGTGCAGGGCGGGAGGCGTGGAGCGGGGCGAGTCGCGATGCGTCGCGGCAGGCCGTGGGCGGAGCCCGGCAGCACGAGGGAAGGAGGGGCGGCGCGGGGGTTCTTTTTATGCCTCGCGGAAACGTGTCAGCCGGCGGCGCAGGGACAAACGCGTTTATTTTGTCGTCGCAACAGCAGCCCTATTTGTAAGAGACTGACCCTAATGAATACGGCGCTGGAGAGGCGTCTGTGGAGGGGGTGACGCGCGGGGGGGGAGAGGGCACAAGGAAAAGGAGAGGGAGGACGGGAAATGGAAATTATGTTGCCGTTGCTGTCTCGTTTATGCATCCGAGCTGCGACACGCCTGTCTCACGCACCACTATTCGGAGGAATGCTGTGTTTGCAGGAACAAAGGGAGCTGGGGCAGAAAGACGATGGAGACGAATGGGTCGTGGAAACGATGGTAAGAAAGGCGCGGGAGGGAGGAGAAGGCTAATGCTAGAAGCTGCAGAGCGTGCGTTAAGAGCGGTGGCGAGTAAGGAGACCGCATGAGAAATGGAGGGGCAGTGCGGGAGGTCAGGGTGACGGCTAATGCAGAGCAGTGGGTGACGCAGGCGAAACGAGCGGGGGGAGTGTGGGGGCGGGCGAGAGGTTAGCGGAGGTCACCGCGCCGTCGGGAAGAGGGCGGGAGGTGCGTGGACGCAGGGCGTTGCCTGCCCAAACGCGGGGGCGGGGTGGGGGCGAGGACAACAGCCCGTGGCCGCTGGAGGGCAGGCGGCGAGGGCGAGTGCGGGGGGCGTGGCGGGCGGCTCCGCCCTTTGTTTCGCCGTGTTGCGCCCGAGGCCCGCCGCTGCTCCGCGCCGCGCCGTGCCGTGCCCCCTCGCCCCGCCGCCGGCGGCCGCGTCCTCTCCGTCTGTCGTTAAAGAACCCAATTCCGGGCCGCGTCCCCCGCGCTGCCCCGCCCCCCGCCGCCCCGCTCCGCCACCCCGCGACCCGCAGGCGGCGACCTCTCTCCGCGCGCACGGCGGCGGCGGCGGCTTTCGTTTCGCGAGTGTCCTCCCCCTCTTTCCTTCCACCTACGCCTCCTCTCCGCCTCCTCCTCCTCCCGCTGTCCTCTCCCGGGCGCGCGCTTCCCCAGGGTCCGCGCCGCGCCGCGCCGCGGGTGCGTCTCGGCCGCGTGTTTTCATCTCTGCTCTTTCGCTTTTTATGCCGCGGGATCAGGGCTGGGAAAACTGCAGGCTTTGCGGCACTACAGTAAAAGTTAAGAATGCTCCCCTAAACCTTGGGTATTTATGTAGCGCGGCTAATCAGAAAAAGGAGGAAGACTGAACGTTTACTTTAAGTGGCGGGTGGGAACTCGAGGAGCGAAATCAGTTTCGCATCCGCACAGCCCCTTAGGATAAAAACCCGCTGCCTCTCCCTCACTCTCTATCTCACCGTCTCTCTCTCTCTCTCGGGCCTTCTGCCTGTACCTCCACCGCATCCTGTCCTCTCGTCCTGTACACCTTCAATTACGAGGCTTCATAAATGTAAGTCGGGGCTTTATTACGCAGGAAAGTAGCGCTAAGCCTCCGAGGCAATGTTGTAGGTTTTTATTGCTCTGCGCGAGAATTAGCATACATTTACAAGCATATTTCAAACGTAAAATCCCCGCGTTTCGTATTTCAAGACGGTTACATTGGTACCTACAAGTCTCATTATGCCTGTGGCTCCTAAATTCAACAGCGTTTTTATTGCAGTGTCTCCATCGAAGACAATTTCCGCGGAGAACGTTTCTTTTCGTACTCTCCGTGGCTGTTTTGAATCACCTTGCCTTCGCTGTCGGTGTTCATAAAGTCGGTTTACTAGCACTTTGAAGATCAGAGGTCAAAATGTAAATGCCATTGGAATTATTCAACGTTTACCGATGTAAGTTCGTTTTACCGTGACACCATTCGTTTCACTGGAATAGACACATGAGAATAATATTTAATTGGCATTAAAAAATGCTGTTTTGCTTTAGTGCGATGGAAGTTTTGCAGAAATAAAAGGAAGGTGTAAACGCCAAATGGTTGACATTAATTAACCTGTCAATTCAACAAAAAAGGCTAACACGACAATAAAGACCAGAGAAACTGTTTGACATTTAAATCGCCCACGCCCTGGATTCATGGTACAAGTACTCTATTACAAGAGCTAATTTAGCTCGTTGTAACCGATTGTAACTCGTATAGCGGAGATCAATCACCTAGTTGTTTACCAAATGACTTTACATCATGACTAAACGTTCCTGTTCGGATTGCGAAAGAGTGTGGACATGACGTATCGTTAGGTAAACGTTACCACAAAACCAATCGAAAACCTTTACTTGGAATGGGACGACTGGGCACACCTGTGTTAAAGCTTTGCATCACCGGATATTTTGGATTAAATGTAACCTTGATTAAAGAACATTGTTTGTGACTAAACGTTCGACTTGTTTCATTGCTCTATTGCGTTATAAAATCAGTATTATAAATCAATCAGGGCAGTCGAAAACGAATTAAACTGTCTTAACGAAATAGTAACTGTATGCAAATGTAACGAGCTTCGCCTGAGGGGAACAGAATGTGTAAATTTATGCTATGTTCCGAATGTACTGTATTAAATGAGATTCATAAATATAATACGAAATTGTGTAGAATTTCGAAATCCAGGAAAAAGAAAACTATAGGTTTAAATTCGAACTTTAAACATTTATACTTAGAACTATTGTACAAGGGAACATATCAATGCTCCTTCTTACAAATCTACAAGAACAATTTACGTCATGCAATATTTAACGGAACAGATTCAAAAACTTAACAAATCACATGAAAATAATGAGCCGTTGTGAAAGAGAACGAAATAAAACAGCGTGAAAGAAATCAAACATTTCAACCCATCTCGGAAACAAGAACTGTCAGAAACGTATTCAAAAAATACAGCATACTTCAGCGCTACGTTTATAGAAACTACAAGTTCATTTCCGAGCGGTGACGTACGCGTGACAGCGAGGACGCAGCGGCGGAATGTCGCAACCCTGCAACCCCCTCCCCTCCCCTTCCACCCCCTCCACCGCGCGGCTCCATCTCGCGCCCTCGCATTCCTCCTTCTCTTCGTTCGTAAATCACCCCTATGTTTTTTATGCATTTATATATGTAAACCCCTTCTCCGCCCGCGAAGGCGTCGCTTGCGCCTCCGCGAGCGGCATTCTCCTGTCACCTTCTCTCGCAGCTGCTCCGTCTGCCGCCACCCGCGCCGCCCGCATCGCCGCTTCGGCAGCCTGCACCGCTCCCCGCCACCACACCACTTTCCGCTACACGCATTCGTGCCCCGCCCCTTCCCTTCTGCCACCCTTCTGCCGACAAAACTTTCCGGCATGTACAGTGTCGCCACGCAGGTTCACGCCAAACATCTCACAGCCCACGTTCCCGTGCCTTATTGCCATTATCATCCCGCCACGCACCTTCCCACCATGTGCAGTCCCGCCACGAGCATTCCCACCGCGACCATATCCGCCACAAACGTTTTCCCAAACACCATCCTCCGCGTGGATTTCCGCCATTCGTCATTGCGCCATGCACCTTCTCACCACCACCATTCCTGTCATGCACAATTCCGCCATGAACATTTCTACCACGAACATAACCTGCCAATCAATTTCCGACCGCGCATATTTTCGTCTTGTACGGTCCCTCCATTCCAATCTCGTCACTCTACTTCCCATGCACATTTTTACCACGAACATTCCAGCCACGGAACTTCTCCGCCACGCAACTACTCGGCCACACAACTTCTACGCCTTCTTCTCTCTCCCCGTAATACAGTTCCTTGCTGTGTCATTCCATGTCATGGTTCGCCCACACGTCATCCACTACACCATTCCCCAGCCTCCCTCCATCGAGTATCTTCCCACTATGCCTCGTCTCGTCGCGCCCTTCTCCATCTCGCGTCTCTCCGCCAAGCACCTCGCAGCCTTACATCTCCCAGCTATGCTTTTTCCTGCCACGTCTCACCCGCCCCACTCAAGCTGTTCTACTCCGCCCACCCTGCCGCGTCGCCTCGCGCCTCGACGCCTCGCCGCGCCGCGCCATCCGCGCTTTTACAACGCTGCACTTTATTTATTTAGTATCTGGCTCCATTTTACATCTTTATCTGACACTTTCTGCTCCTCGTTTTCCGTTCCATCATCACGGGAGTTTCGCGGCTGCTCTCGCCGCCGCCTGAGGCAGCGATGTGCTTTGCCTCGCCCCGACGGCTCTGTCGCGGAGGGGCGGGGCAGGGGCGGGGCGGGGAGAGGGTGGGGCTGGGTGGGGTGTTAAGTGGGAGTGCGCGAGGTGGTAAAGATGACAGAGATGGCGGCGGTGGAAGCGATGCGGCAGAGCCGTCGGTGGAGGTGTGGTGGAGTGGTGACGGTAAAGTGGAGGCCAGAGTGTCAGGGAAAGTATTGGAGGCGAGGTGTCTGTCAAGGCAGAGAGCGGGCACGTGTTGAGAGAGAGTATTGGAAGTTGAGGAAATGCGGGTTTGTTCCAAAAAAGTTGAGTCAGGAGTATACAGAATGAACGCAATAATGATAAAAATGGCGAAGAAATTAATTGTATTCTTAAAATTAATAATGAATAATAATAAACAGCGTGTAAAACATAGTGTTCAAAACGTTAATTAAGAATGACGTAAAAAAGGTACGCAAGGAGAGATTAGCCACTAAATAATTATTGGCATAGATACAGTAAAGAAAATGAAAATATGAACTCACGATTGATCCAAAAAATCAGAATAGAACGTAAATTGTTCTCAATTTTGGTATTGTATTTAAAAAGAATTAAAAGTAAACCAATAGTAATTTTTAATTGCTATCAGAAAAGTGGTTGAAATCTGGAATCAGATAAGAGTGAGGAACGAAAGGCGATAGAGACGGGGAAGCACCAAAATCGGCAACTGCCATCAAGGCATCATGTATCATGATGGTTATGCAGATAAAAGAGAGATGGTAAGGTTTAACAGGATGTAAATAATAGAGAACTACAGTCTGAAGAACTGAATGACAGAAAAATGTTCGTGACACACATGGAACGGAAAATAGTGAGGAAGCAATTACGAATAAAATGCGCAAAACGTATGTATGCATGGTTTCAATTTTAATTCGGCTACGCAAGTGTTTTCAAGTTCAGATTGTAGCGAAAACCTTCAACAATTGGATAACTTTATTCGTTATTTTGATTATGTCAAGTAAACTCAATTAGTCATTACTTCTTGGTCATTATAACCATCTTAGAGGATTAGGAATACGAAAAAGAATGGAGGCAAAGACGAATTATAAATTTCGCAAGACTCATTTATAAGTGTGATAATATGAACGGCAATGAGGGAAACGTGATTGGGAGTGAGGTGGAAGGTAAGGTGATGGTGGTCGGCGGGGTGAAGAGCCAAGCGGGGGAAGGTGGAGAACACGTTTATGGGCGAGAGCAAGGTAGAGGGGGAGGTAGACAGAGAGAGCAAGACCAAGAGGGAGGGTGTAACGTCCAAATTACCTTGCCTTAATAATTTGACGTTACAAATTTATACATCCATACAACATCATTGTTTTATGTTGTATCGTCACTAATTCAAATATCTTTAGTGACGTTTTCCACTCTTCATGTAACACATGAGATAATTCTTTTTTAAAAAAACAATTTATTTAACCTTCAAGGATGCATACAAATCTTATTTCAATTTCTGTATCAACATTCTTTCCTTTTGTGTCTCTCAATCTACATCAACAGCCTTCAAATTAATTATCAACACTTCCTGTTACTATCGTAACATTTAACAATCAAAAGTCAGTTTACAATATTTGTTTATAAATTTAAGTTAACCTTGTGGCAAACCTGCCAGCGAAGTTGAAACGTTACAAACACCTCCCCTCTTTCAAGAATTTTGGTCACCTTGGCGCCAAAATTTGTAAATCTTATAATCAAGTTTAAAAATTTATATATAACAACTCTTATTTTATGACAACTAGATTAGTCCGGAAATGAAATTGCGAAACCTCTACTTAAACAATCGGCATTTCCATGTGTCTTACCATGTCTATGCTGAATCTGAAAATTCAAACTCCATCTTAAAATTTTACAATTTGTATTTGTTTTTTCTTTATTATATTTGAGAAGATTATGATCTGATTTCTTTTCCTTTTCAAGTTTCGCTATTTTCATGTATTCTTCTTTGAACTCTTCTTTGAGTTTGGCAATATTTGCCAATTGCTCTTTCGTTTTGGGAGTCTGTGCTCGCCTGATATTTTGCATCTGATGAACTTCCCTTTGTTCTCGTTCTCGTAGTTCTCTTTCATTTTTAAGCAAGTTTTCATACGTCTCAAATTGGGCATTTCTTCTAGCTTTGAAATCCTCCATTTGCTCTTCCTTAACTTTTACCGCTTCTTCAAGATCCATTTTCAGTAGTTTTAGGTCTCTGTTTTCTTTCTCAAGTTTGTCATAACTATCCACGAGTCTTCTCATTTCTTTCTCCATTTGCTCTACTTTTAATTGAAGTTCATTTTTTTTCATTTCACAAATTCTCCTGATAGCCTTTGTATTATTTTGCTCTTCGG
>BLKR01010477.1:0-55041 GCA_011170035.1 Teleogryllus occipitalis | reverse complement strand
GGTCGGGCACCCGCCATCCTGAGGTTTAATTAAGGCTCAAATACGCATCGCGACACTGAATAGTCCCTTTTAGCGAGGATATGAATAATGCGTGATGGAAGCTTCTTGTCGGTAGTAGTGAAGTTGTACCTTTGACGTGACGTTCAGCGTTAAAGTGTTCGTAATGAAAGCAATGTCAACATCATTATTAGGATCCATCTACTCCTTTTTTTACGTGAAAGTTTTCAAAACATTCTACTTTTATATGAAAGTTTAAAAAAAGTTTTTTAACACATTTCAATACATCGCGTTATTTTGAAAAATATATACCAGCGAATGAAAACCTTGAGAGGCTGCTTATTAAAGTCCCAACAATTTATTTACTCTGAAGTAATCGACGCGTAAATAAACAAAGCGAGACAAACACAGCGACATAGTTTGAAAGCGAGGACAACCGCATTTTCATGTTAATCTGTTTTGAACTTGTTCGTGCGGTCCCTCCGTGTTCTGCACAGAAACCAGACAGGGAAGGCAACAAATCAGCCGCAACTCGTTTCGCTGTTGACGCAGTAATGAAAACATGGAAACCGGCCTGCGAAGTTCCATTATATTTTAGTTCACGGCGCGGTGGATCTATCGGCAGTCATCGGCCACCGAAACCCCGTCATTGAACAGCGGACAAAACAACGCGCGCGCGTTTCCAGGCAACTGGATGGATTCACAAATTAAACATCAAACATCCGCGATGAGTTTTGTTACTGACATCGTGACGGCGCCCATCATTCGAATGATTTTCCTGGTGCCGGACGCTCGGATCGTTCAGGAAGCATCAATTTTTTGCGATTTAAATGTGTGTCAGCTGGTGCGTTTCTGGGTTAATATGCTGAAAGTTAAATTATACATGATGATATCTGTGAAAAATGCTATATTTTCGGAAACACAAGCTTAAAAATTTGCTGTTTTTTTATGGAATATTTACAAATAGGTTCAAATCTTATTTATGAGACCAATATTTTACACTTCGCAGTGCTAAACTCTAAGCAAAACAATATTTTAGCACAATACATTTAGTATGCAAAAATATAATATAATTTAATTTTAGTTATTATAAATCATTTAATAAAGCTCAGCGTGTCAGATTAAAAACTAATTAGAAACATTTCACTCCTTAGTCAAAATCGTGTACGAAATCGAAATAAGAAGCATGTTTAAAATATTGTCTCGATTATTGTTTCATTACAAACACATGACAATTAAACGGGTTTATATGTTAGTCACAACACGAATTCTCATTTCAATGGTATTCTGAATCACAACTGTCGAATCTTTCGAATTCGTCTCCTGATTCGCTCCGTTCGTGTTCAATGTCATCTCTACATGTAACGGTCAAGCTGGAGAGGGGTACTTCTACGAAGCGAGTAAAAGTGCTCCCATTATTTCTACTTATCCATGGGTAACCTAGTAAAGTGGCTGTTAAATGTATGAATTGTTGCAAATAGCTACTATGCCTTGGTAGTGTGGTCTAGCAAAAGAAAAATATCATAACTCCTAGTGTGAAATGTAAATGTATGCAAACGTTATGCAGAACGATGTTGTATGACGAAGTAATTGTTTATGCACCAAGAGTGTTTGTTGGTTTTTATGATCTCGGACGAAAAAGTGCTGGCTAAAGGATCTCGGACTTTTTGTCAACACTCGACCTTTAGAACCAGTTCAACCCCGTGGTACATGCACACTCTATGCTATTTTATTACCTAATTTTAATGAACCATATTTACTCATATACTAACTAACTAGAAGTTAACTTGACTCCGCTTGTCTTTTCATATTTCTGTACTATAATTCCCTCTGTTATTACATTTGTAGTATCACCCCACTGTTTTCTTTTTTTCCCTCGTAACTACGATTGTCTCAATCCAGGTATGTTATACAGTGTTTATCAAACTTCTTATTGAAGGCAATAATAAGAAATAACGAATTTCAGTAAATAACAAAAAAAAATAAAATCAATTTTTAAGATTTTTCAAATGTCGAATCTTTGACAAGATTTGCAGAACTTCACGATGCAAAAGGAGCATCTCTTCGGTGAGAAAAGAAGTGTACGTACATGTATAACTCGCATGAAAGGTAAACTCTACTTAAGATCAATCGCAACATGACTTTCCGAGAGCAGAGAGCATGCAACCGCGATGCCATTGTTAATTACATCAACCGCATGAGTGCAGCGGTCCCAATCAGCTGCACATGACGCGTATGGCTAATCAAGGCTAATCTGAGGCATTCAGTTGTCAGGGGCACCGCACGGCGCGCGGTAGAATGGAGAAGCGTAGCAGAGACAAGAGGGGCGAGAAGAAGCGGGTAGTAGAGAAGCGGGTTGAGGAAAACCGTGTCGGAGAAAGCGACTCGGGATTAGGGAGATGTGAGTCGGGGAGACGCGATTTGGGGAAAAACAGGTTGGAGAGAAGCGGGTCGAGGGTAAGCGCGTGGGAAAGTAGCGGGTAGGGAAGAAACGGGTCTGGGAAAAACGGGTTGAGGAGAAGCGAGTCGCGAAGAATCGGGTCGAGGAGAATCGGGTCGAGGAGAATCGGGTCGAGGAGAATCAGGGCGAGGAGAATCGGGTCGAGGAGAATCGGGTCGAGGAGAATCAGGTCGAGGAGAATCGGGTCGAGGAGAATCGGGTCGAGGAGAATCGGGGCGAGGAGAATCGGGTCGAGGAGAATCGGGGCGAGGAGAATCGGGGCGAGGAGAATCGGGTCGATGAGAATCGGGTCGAGGAGAATCGGGTCGAGGAGAAACGGGTCGAGGAGAATCAGGGCGAGGAGAATCGGGTCGAGGAGAATCGGGTCGAGGAGAATCAGGTCGAGGAGAATCGGGTCGAGGAGAATCGGGTCGAGGAGAATCGGGGCGAGGAGAATCGGGTCGAGGAGAATCGGGGCGAGGAGAATCGGGGCGAGGAGAATCGGGTCGATGAGAATCGGGTCGAGGAGAATCGGGTCGAGGAGAAACGGGTCGAGGAGAAGCACGTCAGGGCGAAGTGAGCCAGAGACGAGCAGATTTGCGAGACGAAGATCGGGGACGTGCGAATCGGAGAGAAGTGGGTCGGGGAAAACTGGTCGTAGAGAAGCCTGTCGAGGAAAAGTGAGTATAGGAGAAGTGGGTATGAGTGAAGCGGTTCTGGAGGAATCAGGTATGGGAAAATCGGATCTAGGAGAATCGGGTCTGGGAGAATTGGACCTGGGAGAAGTGGGTCCAAAAGAATCGGGTGGGGGAGAAGCGGGTCGCGGAGAATTGGGTCTGGGAGAATCCAGTGTAGGAGACGCGGGTCGGGGAGAATTGGGTCCAGGAGAAGCGGGTCGAGGAGAACCTGGTGGGGGAGAAGCGGCTCAAGGAGAAACGGATCTAGGAGAATCGGGTCTGACAGAAGCGGGTCGAGGAGATACGGGTGGGGGAGAGGCGGGTCGGGGAGAATCGGGTCGAGGAGAAGCGAATCGAGAAGAAGCGGGTATGAGAGGATCGGGTCTGGGGGAATCAGGTTTGGGAAAATCGGGTCTCGGAAAATCTAGTCTGGGAGAATCGGCTCTTGGAGAATCGGGTCTGGAAGCATCCAGTGTGGGAGAAGCGGGTCAGGTTAAATTGAGTCTAGGAGGGGAGGGTTGAGGAGAATCGGGTGGGGGAGAAGCGGGTCGAAGAGAACCGGAACAGGGAGAAGCCGGTCGGGGAGAATCAGGTGGGGAGAAGCCGGTCGGGGAGAATCGGGTGGGCGGGGAGAAGCGGGTCGAACAGAAGTTGGTCGAGGAGAAGCGGGTCAGGGAGAAGCGGGTCTAGGAGAGTCAATCGGGGAGAAACGGGTCGCATAGAAACGGTTCGGCGAGAAGCAGACCGTAATGAGGCGAAGCGAACCAGGGCGCGGGGTGACGCGAGGCGAAGCCGTGCAACACGGGGGCGGAGGTCGCGCCCGCCAGCTGGTCCGCCGCCGTCGCCTGCGCGCGGCCCGCGGCCGTGACCTGGGTGCGAACCCGCGCGGCGCAGATGCGCACCTCCCAGCGCCACCTGCGGGCGCGGCGCGTGGGCGGAAGCGCAGCCCCCTGCGGCGCCGCTCCGACCGCCGAACTGCGATTCCAAGCACTGTATTGATTTTGCAGATACGCCTCGCGCCGGCCACACATGCTGCCCCCGAGGTACTCGAGATCTTCCGACAGAATAATTCATGTGATCGCCAATGTTTGGTGTGGTTCAATGAAAAGTAAGTACAGTCGACTCTGGATAAAGTGAACTTCTAGGGACTAACAGGTTTGGTTCACTAAATTCGAGGTTCACTATATCCGATGTCAAAATTAATTAGAAATTCTCCATGACTGATGTTATTAATATAGAGATGCATGAAAATACATTAACAGCATGAACTGAGCACTTCAATATGTTCATCTGTCTTCAAAAAATAAATTATTTTATATTGTTTGCTTCGTGCATTTTTCATTAGATATTTCTCTAGATCCTTCTACAGAGTTTGTGCTCTCTCTATATTTCATTCTACATTGTGCTCTGTCTGTATGTATTGAAATGCGGTCTTGATGCCTTTTAATGTCTCTTGAACTGTTGGAACACGGTCCCACACCCCGAAGGCCCTTTTACTCGCCTAATAACATACGAGTTCCAATTATTTTCCAGGACTTATTTCCTACGTTCACAGTAGTCGAGGTTCAGGTTCACTATAATCGAATCTTCTTATGCTTTTTTGTAATGTACGTTAAACGGAACTACTGACTTAAGTTCACTATAACCGAAGGTTCACTATATCAGAATTCACTATAACCGTAGTCGGCTGTAATTCGGAGATAGGTCAACTTCAAAGCTATGAAGGATAACAATATTAACGCTTATGTAATTCAATATACTACAAAACTAGTGTCCTGCTGCAGCAAAAATGCTGGTGAACAAAATCGCCAGCAAAATAAGTTTCCAACACGTAGCAAGCACAGTGCTGAAGAACTACACATGAAATACTTCAGAATAATATTTAAATAAATTAAATATTTTAATAAAAATAGTATTTATGAATAATGAAATAACATAAGGAAGTACATTCGGATGCACAGTACAACATTGTTTTATATACCAAGAATGTCAAGAAAGTTTCTGTTCGTAACGCAATCCTTGAATGGCAAATATTTAATAGCGGGCGGACTCTTCCTCAAATCCCTGTTGTTGCATAACGTCAGCTCTGTCGCAAGCAAGGGCGCATTGGAAATGAGAATTCCGTTGGTAGGCGCAGTGAGAGATTAGGCAGAATAATTCAATCAAATATTTACATTTCTCAGTTAAAATCTAAACCGTTTCATTGTTTTGTATATTTTCCAAGTTTCAAGATATCTAATGGAAATTTCTTAACATTGCTATCTCTAAAAATGCTGTATCGTTTTCTTTTGCTTTTTTCGCGTATTGGAAAATAGTAATGTAGATAAAAAATATAACAAAAAGTGACCCGTAAAACTCATTTTAAACAATTTCACGTCACAAGCTGTTTCTAACTGATGTCATCATGGTTATCACCAGCATCAAGGATTAGTCTGTAAGTCTACCCGAAAAGACATGACGATTCTCATGATGGCAATTTATTATCTTCATTACGCCTGTTCCGTAGTGTGGATTATCTCGTAACAAATGTCAGAATCATCACAATGCAGACTTAACCATTAAACTTAACTATTTAGAAATCGTAAATAACGAGCAGGTGGAAATCACTTTCACAATACATCGTCATCTTTTGTTGATTAACATATTTGATCCCCTAGTTGAGACCTACTGAAATTTCACATTCTAAACACACAACTGCTTTAGCTCTTAGTGGCCATGTCTTAAATAAATTATCGTGTTTTGTAAAATAGTTGGAATACGTGAATACGAAGGAAATGTGGTCATACGGTCGGCTGCGGCACACAACGGAAATTTCTTCTGCAGCGATTTCCCTGGGAGGTCCGGATCTTGTCCCAGCAATTTCCATTGCCCCTCAACTAAAGAAATTTCTACCTGGTCTACGGTAAATACGCGTACTCACAGCTGATCCACGGTATTATAAATGATTCATTCATAGTTGTGATTATGTACAAAAAACAATGGAACATTTGATATATCTGCTACAATAACCTTATTCCATGAAATCGTGTTTTCTTTTTAATGACGACCAAAGAAAACTCACTTTCTAGATGCGAAACGAATCCTCTATTCTTTTAAACAAACAAGTAAAAGAAGAGTTAAAATTATATTCTGCAAAAATTACATTTTAAACCATTCAAATTAAGAAATAAATGATACGTTAAGTTACCCAGCGAATGAACTCAATGTTTGTGTTTCAGATAAAACTCCATCAATGTTCGCGACCTGTTTAACTCAAAAGTCCGCCATTACGACCCAAGGTTAAATCAAAAAGTAAAGAGAAAGCCAAAGTTAAGTTTGATATTACTTTCCCCGACTCTACAAGCAAAGAGAAAAGTTAACGTTCCAACAGTCCAACACCGCTCCCCGTGCCTCGCACCAGAACAAGGTTAAGAGGCTATTGGTATCGCAGGTGGCGTCACGCCGCACGATAAGGCGATCCGACCCACACCGGTCGGCGGGGCCGGCGACCGCGTTATTAATATTTGAGAGCCGAACTCTTTGCGGTATCGCAGTGTGAACAGTTCTGCGCGGGCGCTCCGCCCGCCATGAATAATTAACGGCGTTGTCCGGCGCCCCGCGCGCCGCCGCGGCTATCTGCGGCCGCGATGATGGATCGGGTGAGCGGTTGGACGCGCGCGTCGCGTGCACGGAAACGGCCGCCCCCGCCCACGCCCCCGCCCCCGGCTATGCCCCCACCGCGCCGCCGCCGCTGCCACAGAACGCGCGTTCCGTGTGGGGCTGTGTTCGCTCGCTGAGCTGGCTACACTTCCTCCGGCTGGGAGGCATTACGTTGCACTGCACCTCGCTTGAACCCACGTACCTGCGGTACATTCGTGATAGAAATGAGCGATCGAAACGTATTAATTCCAAGTCGAAATAACAGGTTCTGAAGTGGTCAAGTCACGTAGTTTAACAGTTACGAATGTAATATTTATATTTTGTCATTATTTACTTGAAATGTTTTTGATTCGGTTGATAGATTAATTAGTGCTTCCGGGTGCGTCAACTGCAAAAGTCTCGTAGGTGTAGATCATAATATTATTACGGGAAGTGGCGGTGATCTTCCCGCGCTGGATGGCAAAATCCGACGCTGACCTACGCGTCGGCTTTCTTCAACCAGGTGTCTCCCATCAGGGTGGTAACGCCCCAGCCGGGTCAAACTATAAGCTCCCGACCGGTTTCCCGACATGTGTGGTAGTGTGATTGCCGCCGCCGCCGCTGCCACAGAACGCGCGTTCCGTGTGGGGCTGTGTTCGCTCGCTGAGCCGGCTACACTTCCTCTGGCTGGGAGGCATTACGTTGTACTGCACCTCGCTTGAACCCACGTACCTGCGGTACATTCATGATACAAATGAGTGATCGAAACGTATTAACTCCAAGTCAAAATAATAGGTTCTGAAGTGGTCATGTCACATGGTTTAACAGTCACGGATGTAATACTTATATATTGTTGTAAATTAATTTAAGTGTTTTTGATTCGAATGATAGATTAATTAGTGATTCTGGGTGCGTCAACTGCAAAAGTCTCGTAGGTGTAGGACATAATTTTATTACGGGAAGTGATGGTGATCTTCATGATTACGGGAAGTGGCGGTGATGATGTTCATGATACAAATGAGTGATCGAAACGTATGAACTCCAAGTAAAAATAATGGGTTTTGAAGGTGTCAAGTTACGGAGCTTAACTATTACATAAGTAATACTATTATTTTGTCATTATTTAAATTAATTTAAATGGTTTTCATTCGATTGACAGATTAATTAGTGTTTCCGGACGCGTCAACTGCAGGGTTCATTAGTTTTGTAAGTGAAGTACATGCTTTTATGACGAGAAGTGGCGGTTATCTTCCCGCTTCGGGATAGCGAGATCCGGCGCCGACCTACCCGTCGGCTTGTAGTGTTTTTCCAACCAGGTATCTTCCATCGGCGGGGCACCGACACAGTCGTGACAAGTTCTGAACTCTCGACTGGTCTCCAGGCATGTGTGGTAATGTAGTGCATGTAAGTGTAAGTGTGTATAAATAAGCGGTGAGGACCAGACAAGGAAAGAAAGGAAAAGACCATGTGCGATCGGTGGCCCGTTTGTTAGAGAACTGCTCCTGCTTCCTCTGGTGTTGATCAGAGAAACCACATGAAACTACCGATCAGAGAAGCCAGCGGCTGAAATTTTCTCCAGGCAGCTACTGCATTTGATCAAGCTAACAAGCTAGTCAAAGCATTTTTCAGTGACATCAATTAATGCCAGATCCACCTTGACCTGATTTTTGAATAGGCATATATTTGGTATTCATTGTAAAAGTATAAGTACATAATTAGTTTCAAAGCGAATTGAAATTAATTGTGGAGTTTGAAAATTTTCTTCCGGAAAATGAGAACAATGAACTCGTAAAATTAAATTGTCGCATTCGCATAGTTTGAATATTTCATTGGAAATTGAAACTCCAAGGGAAAGTCAATAAATATCTGCTCTTAATAATTAATTAATTGCAACAACCGTATACAATTTACAAGGAGACTATTTCTCTACATATGTATCATGGGTTTTCAATGTAATTAGTCCATCATAGCACCAGGTTTCCGATACTCTCAGAAAAAAAATTGCCGATTTAGCAGCAACCCAAATATGCACTACTTCCTCCCCTGTATGTAGGGGGCCCTATATATCTTCAGGCCATTAAAGAATCTTTAAGTGGACCTATGTTAATTAGACGTGAGAAGATCGGAACTGTATTTGGGATGCTCTGACATCTCGAAGAGATGTCAGAGCTTAGGCGGGGTATGTAAATGTGTGTTGTCTTCCAACTATAGAATGCCTCTTGACCATCCATCACGTCGTACTCATACTCACGACCTGACTAACGTGCATATGGTTTGCCACTTCATCAATAGTATCTCATTGGTTATTCAGAATCAGGGCACGGTCATTCCCAGTATTGGGATCAGTAATCGGCGGGGCTGGGCATCTTGCTCTTTTCTCATCCTCAATGTTTTATTGAGTGTTTTTGTAAAGTTCAATCTATCGGTAAACTTTTCGTCAAGTAAGAAAATAGCACACGCGGTGTACAGAAAGTCCGCTACGTATATCAGTTTTTAGTACAGATCGAGGTCACGGAAAAAGGATTACGAAAGCATGTTCTTTTTTTGGTGCAAACGGAGAGAGGTGCAGCAACTTTATTGTGACAACAACTCACGAGAAGGTGATAACATTGAAAAGTAGCACAAGCAAAGTGAATGATGTCCTCTTAAAGGTGGTAAGTGTGCAAAGCTAAGAGACAACCTACAGACGAACAGAACGTGTCGTCTAAGTGCAGATACTAATGACTTATTATTTAATATCATATCTTAATTTTTAAATCATTTAAAATATTAATAGTGTGTGTTATTATAAAACGCGTGGTATTAATGCTGGAACTCGCTGCTCAGCTCACATGTGCTCGCTGAGACTTCACTACTTCTTCTGGCTCGGATTTTTTGAATGAGTGATCGACTAGTTTCCAGGCACGTCAACTGATAATGTCATTGGTCCCGTAATTGTAGTCGATATTTTATCGCGGGAGGTGACGGTGATCTTTCCCCGTTGAACGGCGCCGAGCTACACGTTGGCTTCGGGTGGTTTCCCAACCAGTTCTCTCCCACAAGCAGGGCACCGCCTCAGCCGGGAGCAAACTCTAACCTCAAGTCATGTGTGACAGGGTAGTGCATTTAAGTATAAGTGTGTGTAAGTAAGGGGGACATTGGGAAAGGAAAAGGAAGGAAAGATCGCGCGGGGTCCGTTGCTCTTTTATTACGGCACTACTCCTGCAATGGCCTCGTTTTAATCTAAGAAACCACGGAAAACTGCTGACCGCTACACGTGTCCTCCAGACTGCGGCTGAATTCAACATAGCTATGTAACTAGCATCGAAAATCCTGCCAATGTCGAGACTCAAACTCTAGGATCTCAAGATCAGAGAGGCATTGCAGTGACATCAATTGATGTCCTGAGCCACCTTCATTTCGTCTGGCTTGAAAGCATTACGTTGCATTGCACCTCGTTTGCACCGTGGCCACAATTGAACCTACCTGCGGTACGCTCATGATACACATGAAAGCAGGTAGATCAAAACACATTACTTCCGACATGAAATGTTGTCAATTTTGAAATGACCAAACATTTCACATTTTCTGATGTGTTAATTTTTTACCATTATTATATTAACCTAATTTTTAGATAAAAACTTAATTAGAGGGCTATAGTAAGGAATATGTGGATAAATCGAGTTCTTAAATTTAGAAAAAATCCTCTAACCCGTGGTGTAGCCAGAATCCATGTTTTATGGATTATTTGTTAGCGAAAATTGAATAAGGCAAAACGTCCGTTCGTCCGTCCGTCCGTCCGTCCGTCCGTCCGTCCGTCCGTCTATCCGTCCGTCTGTCTATCCGTCCGTCTGTATATCCGTCCGTCCGTCTGTCTGTCTGTCCGTCCGTCCGTCTGAGTGTCCGTCTATCCGTCCGCCTGTGAACAATGCTAGCGTCCGCCTGTGAACAATACATTAATTTTGTGGGGTACTTTACGTGAAGCCCATGAGATATTTTCCAAATTAAAAAAATGGCTCAATCTTTCGTTATTAAAATGTGTTATTGTATAGTGCAAAGAACTCTTATTTTTCGAAAATTGCAAAAATTCAGAATGTGTTCGGGTCTTCCTATAACTACAATTATGCAGATAGAGATTTCCTCCTTAATGATATGTTCATTAATGATAGATTTTGAAATAAGTTCAGGTTAAATTTTTCGAAAATTTGAGTACTTTTCGCGTATTTTTGCATGAAATTACGGGCGAGAAAGTACGTGTTGATTTACATAATTAGTTTGCTTTGATTTGTAATAGTGTGGGTCACATTCCAAAAGTTTATAAAAGAGAATTCGCTTCATATCAAACTGAAATGAATTATGGGCTTTATGCATTTTCATCAGTTGCTTCACCACAAATGAAAGTGTATTGGATTCAAAAAACTGTCAATTGTAGTGGATTGATTATTTCATTGGAATTTAACAATTATTCATTCAATGACATTCTCAAAAGTATTTAAACATTAAGTAAACATTATGTTTTACATTTTAAATGCTCAGTATTTATGCGGGAAGGCTGCCACTGCGGTGGGATTCACATACAAACTTCCTCTGGATGGGAGGCTACCTCTCTTGCACTGTAGCCTCTCTTGAACCCACTTGCGGTTCAATCACGATACAAATGAAAGGGTAGAACCTCTGATTCGAAAAACTGACTGATTATTTCCTCACAACTTGTCATTTTGATTTATAACTAAATACATTCTTCGAATTTAGACCTGAAATTTTTAATTACTCAAATGTAATGGTCAATATCTCAGGAGTTGATTCACTGAACAATGAAACAAGGGAGAATTGAAACATCATGCATAGGAGAAACGTTTTTAATCAGTCGACCTTTTGTCATGCTGGTCGCATAATATGTTTACAAACAAACCAAGAAAAATGAGCCGTCACTAAATAAATTGATAAAAGACACACAAGTAAACGATAAGTTGGCAATACAGTCAAAGTTATAAATTGGAAAGAAAATGAACATTAACAGAAACTAGTGATGCTAAAAAATGCACGTACATTCTCGCCCCAACTTTCACGCAAAATTACGCTTAAAGTACCCAATGTTCGAAAATTGTACATCATATTATTTCAAAATCTATCTTTAAGCGACATATTTCGTTTATCTAAAATCTCTTTAATACTTTAGTTGTAGGAATATTCTTAAAACGTGTTGATCTTTTGTAATTTTCGAAAATATGAGTTTTTGAAGAACATAAGGCATACAACATTTTCTTAAACGTCCTTCATACTATACAAAACAAAATTTAATCAAAAACGTTGGTGTCATTTTTTTGAAAATTTGGAAAATATCCTAGAGACTTCATGTTAAGTACACCCAAAAATTAAAATATCGGATTCAAATTCAAAGGACCACTGCCAGATCGATTGACGAATATAAATTTTGAAGAAAATCGGCTGAACGGTTTAGTCGCTATCGTTGTTCACATACAGACGAACGGACAGACGTTTTGCTGTCATTCGATTTTTTGCTATCACGGTACCACAAAACAGTATTCTTGCTACACCACTTGATAGAGGATTTTCTCTTAATTTACCAACTGGATTTACCCACTTTTTGTTACCCTCACTTTTTCGTTACCAGGGCCTTATAATAAGAGTTTGTGTGCTAAAAATTCGCCGTTTTTCTGCACATTATATCACTTTCTCTGTACTCCGTAGCGGAAAGTAAAAGAGCCATGGTGCTCTAAATGGAGCGTTCAAATCTCTATAATTATCACTCTCTATAGTTGAATATTAAAAGTTTAACATTTGTTTCAAGCAGTTTTAGTTTCATGACTGTATATCATGTTTATGGCCGTCAGACTTCACAAGATAATGAAACAATACCGCAGCGCGTCGTAAAATATTATTGGAAGTGCATTGAGAAAAAAAGTTAAAATCAACGTTAGAAATAAAAATTATTAAATTAAAAATGTACTTCAAAAATTCATTTTGTCCACGTTTCATATAACTTTCGATTAATGTAAGTGTGATTTGTCATCAACTTTTTTTTAAAATAGAAGGCGCCTCTGAAAGAGGCGATCTTCTTCATATTCTACATCTGGCATTGGTGACCAACGGTACACATGAAAGAAGATAATGCAATCGTGTCACATTGCATAATACAGAATTATAGAGTAGATTAATACAATTTCCAAGCCATCAGTAGAGATACAAGGAATTAAATTTCCAACACTTCAATAATCCATTTTGTCGATGCTTATGATTATGTATTTTGGAGAAATATAAATTTATTCAACCCCTCTTCAACATCGTCTACAAGAGAATTCGGCGTTGAAAGCTACGTCCATCCTTCCGTAACGGCATGTCTCTCGCAATATTCATTCAAAGAAGAAACATCGGCCTGCCGCTCCGCGCAAGTATTTTCGAAAACCTCTCGCTTCGCGTGTTTACCTCAAATCCTTCCCCTTTCACTTCGAAATTGAAATAGGAGGCTTCGGTTTCCCGCTTCCAAGAATATACGACTTAAATAATTGCATGCCTCGAGGTAATGTATCGGGAATCGGATCTGGGCCATCGCGGACGCAAGTCCGCGGTTCTTTTTATGGCCACGCGCCGACGTGTGCTTGAGTTAGGAGGCGCGCGGGGCGGCGCCGCACAATGACTTTGTTTCCACCAGAGGGCGCGCCGTGGATCGACCTCCGGTCCCTCCGCCTCGGACCCTCCCGCCCTCCGCCCGGCCGCCCGCCCACCCACCCACCCGAGCACGCGTATAAATTCTTTTTGTCAGTTACAAGCCCGATATTAGATATGCTCCGCGGCATAACATTTGCCAAGACAAATGGTAACGTCCCCGCGCCGAAAGGAGGAGGAGAAGGTGGTGGGTTGGCCGTATACACACACACACACACACGCGCGCGGTCCGAGTCGTACGGCGGGCGCGGCGCCGCGACCGGCGATAAATCAAAAGATCGACCTCGTCTTTCACCCCTCCCTCCTTGGGGGACGCGAAGGAGGCGGCGACCGGACCGGTGTGACGCGACCCGTCTCCATCCCCGTCCCGCGATTCGCACGGAAATCGCGACCCTTCCGAGATCCGACTGCAGCTCGCCCCGCAACCCACTCGACACCCACTTGCAACCCACCAGCAACGTATCCGCAACATGCCGCAACCCACCCGAAATCCATTCACAACCCACCTGCAATCGATTAGCAACCCACCCGCAACTTACCCACTTGCAACATTTCCATGAACAATCTGCAATACACCTGAAACCCACCCGCAACCCACTTGAAAATCGTCCGCAACTCACTTGACATCCACCTGCAAACCGGTAGCAACGTGTTCGCAACCAAAATACAACCTATCCGCAATCCATACGCAATCTTTTCACAACCCAACTGCAATCGATTCACAACCCACTTGTAACCTTTCCGTAACCAACCTGCAATCTTGAAACCCACCTGGAACACCTGGAACCCACCCGCAACCCACCTGCAACTCGTCCACAGCTCAATTGACACCCACCTGCACCCTATCAGCAACATATCTGCAACCCATCTGTTACCTATCGGCTACCCGCATGCAACCTCGCTCCGCAACCTATCCGTAACCCACCTGCAACCCACTACAACCTGCCCGCAACCCAGCCTAATCACACCATATAACCCACCTGCAACCTCGCCATATCAATAAAGTCACTATTATTATTATTATTATTATTATTATTATTATTATTATTATTATTATTATTATTATTATTATTATTATTATTATTAACCTAACCCATCGGCAACTCATCCGCAACCTATCTCCATCCCACACGCAACCCACCATCGTCCCATTTTATACCCAGCCGCACGCTCCACGCCCGCCCTCTGGTCAACCTTTCGACTTCATTCCCCGGCAGCCCCTGAGGCCGCGGCGCGCCACCGGCCGCGCGGTGGAACGTGCTGCTGTTTTTATCTCACGTTGATAGATGCGTCCGGAAATGTTCGAAAGCAGCGCGATAAGCTGCCCGATGTTTTCAGAAGCGCACGGCGAAATGTGGGCGGCCCTTCATGGTGGGAAGGGAGAAAGGAAGGAAGGAAGGAAGGAAGGAAGGAAGGAAAGAAGGAAAGAAGAAAGGAAGAGGAAAGGAAGGAAGAAACTAAGGAAGGAAGGAGAGGTGTGTTTGGAGTTAAGTAGTTGCAGTTAGGGAAAGGTTTAAATTACTGACCCCTGTTTCCTAAATACGAGATACGCAAATTCCAATTCTTCTCAATTTTCGCCTCTCGTGTGGTAACACATTTGACACCCATGATTTTAAACATCTCGCAATTCATCAAGCTAACCGGCTCCGATAGCTGTATATAATTGTATGTTCACCAACTCAAGCTTCATAAACCTTGAAATTCTAAGTTCGATTTCCGACAGTCACTTGTTTTTGACTCGTGCGAAACATGTATTTGGGTCAACCGGGAGCACTATGTATTGGAGAATTGTGAACATCCTCTGATTTTATCAGTCGTCTACATAGTTTTCTCCGATCAATTCCAGCGGATTCTGGAGCAATACCTTAAAGGGTGGGCCACGGACCGCATTAAAATGTTTCTTGCCTCTAAACTCATCCTTTGAACCGAACTAGGGATCGATTTACCATCCTGATAAGATAAGATTCTCTCATTGATATAAAAAAATATCCGGTAATCGTCGGAGATCCGGAATGATAAGCTGCGAGACTTCCCGACTTCTGGTGGGATAACGGAAAATAGAATAGACACAATAGAACGGATTTTCCTATCTAAGCCACCCTAAGATTAGGAGAAGTATAAATCCAGAGAAAAGCGCATAACAGGCTTCTGACAAAAGATGATGTCGCTGTGCAGCCTGTAGGTAAAAAGGTTAAAGACAATGGCCACCGAACAACAGTTGTTAAGGAGAAATACACCCGAAAAAGTGAAAATCGAATAAAACTTTTGAAAATAATCGAAAAAGGAAAAAATAATGATTTACCTAAATGGCGCTCAGAGGAACAGAAACCAAAGCTCTGTTCTTGTATTTGGAATTCTAACGTTGAATAAAATTTGATGCTTTCCACGAATGGGATGCAGAATTGGACGCACACGTTTCATATCACTATCTATAATTGCTTTATGTTATCCTGTAGAGGCAAGGTTCATTTGTCTTATTATGGATCTTGAACCATTTATTGTGCTAGAAAGAAAAACTTCTACCAAATTTTACAACAAGCTGCACAATAAGTATGAGAAGACGTGATTAAAAAGCATCCGAAAGGTTTCACATTCGATACCCATTAAGTTAATTCACTGCAATAATCGGGAAATCGATATCTCATTTTTCTACTTCAACGTATAAACGTGGTATGCAATGTCAGTCTTAAAAATCCCATTCTCCAACAATTTACATCATTCTAATAGTTTTACATGCTAATGTTATGACATCTTATAAATGTCGATCATATAGTATTTTTAACCGGACAACAAAAATGACATACGCAAATTTTCGAGAGAGTTTTGGATAATTCGTTTATTTCAAATGCAAACTTCGCAACGCAATTGGAATTTGTGTACTGCAGTGATAGAGTTGGTGGGCGCAAGTGATGACCGCGGCAGAGGGATTTCAGTGTTCGGGCGCCGTATTGCAAATAAGCTGGCAGCGGTGGGCGGGGCGGGGCATTCCAGCGCGTGACCTATGCTGAGTGCTGGCCATTGACTGCGCAGGCGACAGCATCGCGCGTTGCGCCCGGATGCACTCAAGCCCCGAGCAGCGCACGCGGCTTAGCCCCGGCGGAGAGGGCGTATCTGCGCGCGGCCACGCGCCCGCCGCCGCCTCCCAAGTTTCCGCCTCCGCTTCGACGGCCCCCGCCTCCCCCAATGCCACCCACGCTACCGTCGCTTCCGTAACCCGCGCCGCCCCTCAACGCCACCGTCGCTTCGGTAACCTGCCCCGCCCCCTAATGCCCCTGTCGCTTCGGTAACCCGCGTCGTCACCCAACGCCACTGTCGCTTCGGTAACCCTCCCGCTCCTAACCCCTCCCCGTCGCTTCGGCAACCCGTGCCGTCCCCGATCCCGCTGCTTCGGTATCCTGTGTCGCTCCCATCGCCGCCCCAGCCCCGTCGCTTCGGTAACCCTCCCGCCCCCGACGCTTCGAACCCCCCTGTCGCTTTGCCAACCCGAGCCGCCCCCGACCCTGCTGATTCGGCTACCTGTGCCGTTCCCATCGCTACTCGCACCGCCGCCCCGCCCCTTACCCGCTGCTTCGACAACCTGCGCCAGCCCCATCGCCGCCTTCACCGCCGCCCCAGCCCCGCCGCTTCGGCAACCCGCGCGCATCCGCCGATTCCGCCTCTGAAGTTCCTCGCTCCCCTCCCGCCGCTTCCGCAACCCGCGTTGTGCCCCCCCCCCCAAACCGTCCCATATTCTTCCCTCCCGGAGTTTCTATCGTCACCCCCGTGCTACGGGTGTCTGTGCCGCCGTCACAGATCCCGCTTCCACCGCTGCCCCAGCCACATCCCCGTTGCTTCGGTAACCCGCGTCACCCCCGCCGCCGCCTTTACATTTACTAACCCGCATGCCTCCATCTCTCCCACCTCTGCCCCTGAAGTTCCATCCCCCCGCCGTCCCCCCCAGTCGCTTTGGTAACTCCCCCCCCCACTCCCCCCGACCCACGCCCGCTCCGTTCCCGAAATTTCCATCGTCACCCCCCTGGCTACGGATATTGCAGGCTCCACTCTTGCTAACCCGCCTCCATCGCCCCATCCGAGCTCCCGCCGCTTCCACAGTCGTCCCCGCCCCCAATGCCTTGGACACACGCGCCGCACCCTCCGATCCCCACACCGCCTCTGAAGTTCCGGGATTCACCGTCGCCCCGCTTCGCCCCCGGTTTTCCAATCGCCACTCTCCTCGCTACGGAAAAGAGCGCCGCCCCCGCGGATCACGCCTTAGCCCCCGATGTTCCCAACACCGCCTGAGGCGCTGCGGAAACCCATGTCACCTTCGCCCTCGGAGTTCCCATCATCACTCCCAACACTACGGATGATTTCGTCGCCCTCACAGATCACGCCTCCCTGCTGCGCCATCGACCCCGCCCAGCCGCTACAGCAACAACCTCGCTCCATGAGTTCTCATCGGCACCCCATCACTACGAAACCGGGAGGTTCAAGGTTCGAGTCCTGATGGCGGCAGGATTTTCGACACTAGCTTGGCAGCTAGGTCAAATTCAGTCGCTGTCTGGAGGAGAGTTCTAGACGCCGACAGCTCTGATCGGTAGTTTTCCCTGGTTTCTCCGATCAACACCAGTCAAATGCCGAAACAGAACCCTAACAAACGGCCTACGGACCGCGTGCGATCTTTCCTACCACTTCCTTGTCCTATCCTCTCCCCTTACACACACTTACACTAACATGCAACACATGTCGCGAGCCCCCTCAGGAGCTTAGTGCTTGTTTCGGCTAGCACGGTGCCCCGCTGGTGGGAGATACCTGGGTAGGGTATACCTCACTAACCGACGGGAGGTCGGCGCCGATTCTCATCATCCAACGGAAGAAGAACACCGTCACTTCATGAGAAAAAAAGATGCATTACACTTTCGGGACCAATGACCATAGTAGTTGACGCTTCCGGAATCACTAACAATCTTCACTAGGGATGTCAATGCCGCCCACACAGATCCCGCTTCCATGCCTATACACTCGGTGCCGCTGCTCCGCTAACGCCGTCGTCCTTGGGTTTTCCCGCCAATATCACCACTGCCCTCTAAAATCACGCCACCACGTCGCGGCGTGACATCGCTCGCAACACCACTCGCTCTGCCACCGATTCCACCGGCACCTCCGTTGATCCCATCGCCGACTGACGATCCCATCGCCGCGTGACATCGATCGATCTAATCGCCGATCCGACCGATGCCCATAAAATCTCTCCGCCAGCCCCCACTGCCCGTCATTGTTGCTCCGCTCCCGCAGCAATTTCCATGCCACCCTCGCTGCTATTGTCCCTCCGCTTTGGAGACTTGAACCCTGTCGATTCTGTCGTCTGCAACACCGACTTCACCGCCTGTTCGCCCCGGTTTCCCACCACGCTGCACTTACCTCTGGTCAGTCCCCCACCCCACTATATCCATCTCACTCCCGCTCGTCTAGCTCTCCGCCGCCCACAATGCTCCGTCCGCCAACTCTGTCGGCTGGGATAGCTCAGGGGAAACACTGTTGCCACTGCAGCATCATCTGATCAGGAGGGCCATTATGCCCCGACGGTGGAGGATTTTTAGATGCTACTACTTGTAATTAGCTAAAATGAACACTACCTAAATAGCCACTGACTTGCTAATTATTCTACCGCAAGTAACACTGATGGAGAGTTTCCGTGGTTTCTCCGATAGCAGGCGAATGTATGAGCAGTTCCCTATTAATCGGATCATGAATCGCGAACAATCTTTCCTTCTTCTTCCTTCCCCTATCCTCTCTTCTTTCTTAGCACTCACACTTATGTCGGGAGGATAGAGCTTGTCCTGGCTGGGCGATACCCTGCTGGGGGATATACTTGAAGATCTCAAATCCAGTGGGGAGGAATTTTGCCACGTCCAGGCCCAAAAGCATTCACTTAACTAAAGAGAATAATGACCTTAGCAGTTTATTTACCCCCAAAATCAATCAATCCACCAATCAACTGAGTACGTGTATTTCAGCGCCCGATATCTTTAGTGGAAACGGAACACTACCACCTCTTGAGATAGAGCATGTACAACACATACATTACTATTGACCACAGCAGTTGACGCACCCGGAAACCCCAATCAATCAATCATTCAATCAATCAGATATCCCGTATCCTTCTCATGCCACCGTCCTGTTCCGAACACTTTCCCCCGACCCCGCTGCGCCGTCCCTCCCACCAATTATGCGGTGGCCTGTCTTTGCTTCCGTCGCCATCCCCTTGCCCTCTTTGCCTCCGTCCCCTCCTGTATTTTCCTCTGTCACTTTAGGACAACCCTCGCGGTTTAGATCATTGATATGCTATCCATAATCATAAATCATAATCCATATCATTGACTTGCTATCCATAACATGACCCCGGGTTCGATTCCCGGTCGGACAATATTATAATGTGCGTTTTCCGTCCCAGTATATGTTATGATGTGACAATAAGAAAAATTACTTTTCAGGATAAGACCAGAATACGGCGTGGAGACGTCTTCGTGCTAACCACACGTACCCCCTCCTAACCCAAGACCGCGATACCGGGACATCCCTGGTAGGCCATGGCCCGTACGAGGGCTGTCGCACCAAGTACAGACAGTTTAGATCAAGTATCTATCGATCCACTGGAATGCAAGCCCCTCCTTCGTTTGCGGTCTCGGACGCTCTAATGGTCACTCCTGCCTCTTTGAGTTTCCAAGAACATCGTCTAGTCTCTCAGGCACCAGGAAAGTGCAAATCTTCGTCAAAACTTTCGATATTTTTCTTTTTTTCCTTGTCCATCTTCCAACACCTTGCAAGTGTTCATAAGAATCATAAGTTTGTTCTAAATAACTAGTGATAGACGTGAATTAAAATTGGAATAATTATGGAAGGTTTTCTAAACCTTTCAGTAAATTAATTTATCTGAAAGTAATTTAAATTCTTTCTCGCAGTAGAGTTGTACAACGAGACGTCGCTGACGAAGGCATTTTCTATAACAGACAGACTCGCCACTCAGATATCCTGCTGTTCGCTGACATTGTATCCATATTTATTTAGAAGCTTCATTTGGGTTCAAATAGCATGCTTTCATTGCTCTAGTTAATCTTTCTACGGCCTAGTTTTTGCACAAAGTTTTCTGCCACCGAGTGTTTTTATTTTCTCTCCTAGCACTGCTTTAGTTATTTTCTCTCTTCTCCCTTATACCTTCGCCAATATAGTTCCTACGGATCGTACCTCCCTTCATGGATTTCCACGCCACATCTGTAGCCCTCTCCTGCAGATACCGAGCATCGCCTCAGTACCCCCTCCCCAAACACACACACACACACACACACACACACACACACACACACACACACACGACGACCTCTCGGATCTTAGCGCATGTACTATATCAACTGTTAATGCTCAGATTCCGCCAATATTCCTGATGGCCAGCAACCTCTGCACAGGAATAGAGGAGAGACCCGCCAAATGCCCAGTATTACAGATCGTTACCATCAAACTAACTTCACGTTTGCGAGTGAGTTATATTGTGTGACCTCATTATACTCTCAGAATATCGTTTCTGCCTCAAAAAAGTAATTTTGTGGAGTTGTAATGGCAAATAGTTTTCTATGTACGTCGAACATATAGAATTAATTGTTCAACGTGAGAGGAAACCATGAAAAAGGCTATTCCCTTTTATTATCAATTTCAGCTTAAGAAAGTAATGTAAAGAATATATATATATATATATATATATATATATATATATATATATATATATATGTGTGTGTGTGTGTGTGTGTGTGTGTGTGTGTGTGTGTGTGTGTGCGCGCGTGCGTGTGTGTGTGTAGTGTGTGTGTGTGTGTGTGTGTGTGTGTGTGTGTGTGTTTCAGTATAGTGAAAATAAAGAGCTGTCTATCGATTTTTTGTCGTGGCAGAACAGGGAATTAATAAAATATAAATTATTTCTCAGTACAAACAAGGGTTGTAGTAATTTATCTTATGTAGTATATCTACATTAAGTAATAGCTTTGTACTGAACCTAAAATTTGACTTAAAAAGTGGAATTATTTTACAATTGTACACCTCTTTGAAAGTAAACATCTCTTTGTTATCTTCGGTGCGAGTGTGGGTGAAGTGAATTCCATAGCATTGTGCAAACACGGTTTCAAGTGAAATGACAAATACTCTCTTTGTGTTTTGTATCGTATCATGCAAATAAAATGTAACAGAAATCCATGTAACACGTTTATTTGCAATGCCAATGAAAAATAGTTTTCAAATACCAAAGTTCAAGAACAAAAAAAAAAGGATCCATGGCTTAGTCATCTTCTCTATTTCTAATTTTCATTGTGCGCAGAAATAAAAAGAAAATTAAACAGCCTTCGGCAGTGAAAAATATGTCTATGGTTTTGTAAGATAACCAGGAACTTCAGAATGATTTAAAAACTGCTTATATTATTAAATTAAAATGCGCACAGACACAATGTTATTAAATTACAATGCGCAAGAAAACTATACAGCCTCCGGTAATTTAAGAGACTCCATGACTATGACTCAGTTAGATATCCACAACTCGGGAAAAAATACAAGAACAATGAAAGAGTTTCGATTTTGAATGAAAAAAAAATCTGCAAGTATTTGATTAGTTTTCTCATACTGTACGTACTGACAGAATTGTCTTCCCATACTCTCAGTAACTTTCTTTGTGGTGCTAGATGTAATGTTCAACCACTGCCTCTCACAACCGCCAAACATGTGCTGACTTATTACAACACCGTAAGCGTTGAACTTCGTACAAGCATCCTCCTTCAGAGCAATCCTTTGGCTTGGCCAGAAAAATACCCGAATCTTATTGATGCTCAATGCCTTCTTCCCAGGCGCCAACGAACACACAATTATTTGACCTAGCAATCTCTTTCGCCAACGTTTGTACCTCAAACCTGCGTCAGACATTCTCAAGCATCCTCTGAAGAAATGTGGAAGCCAAAATATCAGCTCTAATTTCGTGATGTTGAACACTATTTATGTGTTACCTACGGGTCTCGTGCGTCCAAGCCAATTGGGGAATTTTTTTTCACTTAAACCCGAACTAAAAGTTTTCTATTATAAAGTGATCAATAAACTTCGAAAAATGTATTAATATATGATTACAGAAGAATTCTTAAATTCCAAACCTTTTATGGGGACCGCGAAAAAAAGAAAGATCTAGTGCTTCTAAAACAGCACGTACTTTGTCGCTCGAGATTTTCCGCAAAATTATGCGAAAAGTACTCAAATTTTAGAAAAACTGTGTATGACCTTATTTCAAAATTTATCTTTAAGGAACCGATTTCATTAAACTAAAAAATGTCTATCTTTAATATTTTAATTGTAGGAAAACGTCGAATACGTTTTGCAATTACCGGAAAATCAGGGTTTTAACGAACACAAGACCTGCACCATTCTCTTAAACGTCCTTCACACTATCCAACAACAAATTTAATCAAAAGCGATGGATCCATATTTTCAAAAAATTGGAAAATGTTCCAAGAGATTCATGTAATTTACCTCCATAATTAAATATAGATTGCCAAACTCAAGGATCCGCGACATCAATCAGATCCATTGGAAAATATTAATTTTGGAGAAAATCGGCTAAACCGTTTAGCCGCTAGCATTCTTCACAGACGGATGAACGACGGACAGACAGACATTTTACCGTTATTCAATTATTTGAAATCAAGTGTGATAAGTCAAGAAACCAGGGTTTAGTTTAAATCATAAAATCAGCATACTGCGTCAATAATATAATTGTTTTCAGACTCTGAAGTCAAAGAGTACACGTTGTTAGGACAACGGATCAACAAAGTTTAATATTCCATGCTTAGTGTTATAACGCTAAGCAAATGGATGCCACTCCAAACACATTACATACAAAAAGAAGAGGGCGTTGGATGGCCTTGATCTTTAGAAAGGACGCATGGAATCATTCTCTAGAAAATTATTGTAGCGAACACACATAAACGATTGATGAGGTGTGATCAGATTTTCAGCATAGGCTGGGTATTACGTAAATGTTAGTGAGCCGGGAAGTTATGTTTAGTTGTGGTTTGAGAGCCTGGTCTTGTGTAAATTGTAATATTAAATTTTAATTGAGAATTTTATTAATGTAATAGTTAGATGTTTGAATGAAATAGTCTCCATTTTTCGAGGAGATGCATATTAGGGGTAGCTACGTAGATGGAAGGATTTTTTTCATAAGTAGCTGAATATAGTCAGTCGCGAGTAGGTGTTTCATACGAAACACAGATTGTGGATGTCGCGTTCACGTACTAAATTTGTGAAAATATTAAGTCATATTAATAGCAATCGTTGAAGACATTCTGAAACAATTTTAATTTAGGAAAGGCCACGAGGTTTGATACACCAACCCTGGACAACTTTCAGCTAGTCAGCCGAGAAGCCAGCGATCAAGATATTTTAGTAAGCTTACGAACTATAGTCAAACCCGTACGGTGATTTAATGTTTTATAGTGAATAGTAATTCACATAAAATTAATAGAATTTTAATGTATAGACTGTAGGAATAAATTTTAAATTGTTTTTGTTGAAAGAGGCTGATAATTTATAGTCTAAGCATCAATCTAATAATTGTTTCAATCAATAGAACTTCCAGGATTGGTGATTCTGTATAGAATTACAAGTCCACATACAACCGGTAAGGAGTTATATATTGTATGTCGAACCCATGGTTAAGTTGAGAGTAAAATTAATAATTTAGTGTAAAAAAATCAAACAACGACTCACAAAACATGGATTCTGGATACGTCATGTATTAGAGGTCCCCCCCTAAATTTCCCAACTGGATTTATTCACTTTTCCAATATCATGGCCGTGTAATAAGAGTAATTCTGCCAAAGAATTGCCTTTTTTCGCGCATTACATAACTTTCTCTCTACTCTAGCAAGAAAGTAAAAAAGAAAGAAAAATAAATAAAAAAGATAAACAAAGATACATAGTTGTACACAAATTGCTGAAGTACACATTCTATAGAATTCGATATTTTCAAGCGCATTACTTAGAATCAAACAATTAGTTTGCTACTTGGCCAGCGGAAACTTTGGGGGGAATTTTGGGGGGATATAAATGCGTGGAAAGTTATTACTGGTTATTCTTTGAAGTTGTTACTTATTCTGAAAAAGAGGGATAGAGAGAACTGATTTAAGAAAAAGGGAGATGAAGGGTTCGAAAAGGGAATTTGTCAGCTGTCGACATCTAAAACAAGTGAAAAAAAGGGAATTACACGAGAGTGGGAAAGATTCTGGTGTGAAGGAATGAACTTAGGAGTGAACTTGTTTGCAGAACTCATGGGTGAAAATCAAGAGAGAAGAAGTACTTGGCGAGCATGGTAATAAGTAGAGGGAGGTGACATCAAGTCGTGAAGACTGTGATGGCTGTATTTCCAGAAATTATGATGAAGGTGGGACGGGGGGGGGGATCAGTAATCCATGGCAGGCGGTGGGGGTTGGAATCACAATGGTAGGGAAGTTGCTACTGTGTTGGCACTAGTATTAGATGGTGGCAGGCGGAATGGTTGGAGGTGGCAGGGGGAGGCGGAGGGCGATAAGGGGTGAGAGGGAGGTAAGAGATAACAAAGAGGAGGAGCATGCATGAGAATTACATTGGCAACATTAAACGCGGCAAAGAGGCGATAGTGTACAATCCATGATAGTGGCGGTGGCCGGGAATATTAACGACGGCAAATCATTGACAGAAGCAGCGGATTTGCCAATGCCAGTGGGCGACCTGGACAACAGTGGCGTGAGCGGGCGCGAGTGTGATGAAGGGACAGGAGAAGGAGTTAGTGCTGGGAGGGGCGGGGCGACGCAGAGACGAATGGTAATAGTATCGACGACAAATCACTGACAGTGGAGCGTAGTTGCCGATGTCAGTAGGCGACCTGGGCAACAGTAGGGTGGGTGGGCGCGAGGGCAAGGGAGGGGCCGGCGCGGGTGTTAGTCCTGGAAGGGGGCGGGGCGGCGGATCGGGGCAGTGGCGGTGGCGGGGAATAGAAACGAGGCAAATCACTGACAGTAGAGCGTAGTTGCCAATGTCAGTATGCGACATGGGCGACGGGCACTCTCTTGCCGACCTGGGTGGTGTGGTTGGGCGCGAGGGCAAGGGAGGGGCCGGAGCGGGTGGTGATGCTGGAAGGGGGCGTGGCGGGGGAGAGCGGAGCGGGGCAGGGGCGGGCGGCGGCTTCTGTCGCGGCGGTGGACAAAAGCGCGGCAGGCGCGCGCGCGCGCGAGCGGCCAGCGTCGGCGGCTCCGCGATGAATATTCACGCGGCCGCCGCCAGAGCGCGCCATTGTGCGGCGTCGCGACGCCGCCGCCACCGCCATTGTCCGCCGCCGGGATTACGGCGGCTGGCGGCGCCCCCGCCGCCGCCCCCAACGTCGCCACCGCCGCCGCCGCCGACGTCGCGGCCGAATCCGAAATGAACTCGCGACTGCAAACACATAAAAAACACCCCGGTGGCGCGGGCGCGCTCGCGCTCCGCTGGTCGCCCTCGCAGATAAGTGCACCGGCGCGGGGCGGAGGGTTGAAGGCGGCCGCCAACAGGGCAGGGGCGGAGCTGACCGCGTCACTGCCGGAACCAGGAGCGGTAGCTCAGAGCATCAACTGATGTCACTGCAGCGCCTCTGACCGGTAGGTCCTAGGTTCCCACTCCCCACGGCGGCAGAATCTTCGACACTAGCTCTTCAGATAGGTCGAATTCAGTCGCTGTCTGGGGCAGAATTCTAGCGGCCAGCTGCTCTGAGCGGTAGTTTTCCGTGGTTTCTCCGATCAACACCAGGCGAATGCCGGAGCAGTACCCTAACAAACGAGCCACGGACCGCGCGTGATCTTTCCTTTCTCGTCCTTGTCCTATCCTCTCTCCTTACATAAACACTTACACTAACATGCACTACATATGCAGCATGCTACTACATATTTTGGGAGTCCGGTCGGGAGCTTAGAGCTTGTCCCGGCTGGGGCGGTGCCCCGCTGGTGGGAGAGTCCTGGTTGGGGGAAACCCCACTAGCCGACGGTAAGTCGGCGCCGGATCTCGCCATCCAGCGGTCTAAGATCACCGCCATCTCCCGAGAAAAAGCATGCACTACACTCACGGGACTAATGACCAAAGCAGTTGACGCGCCCGGAAACACGAAAAAATCAATCGATCAATCAATCACTGCCGGAGCCGATCATGCTGAGCTAATGGATACAGAGTGTAAAATGGACATGGTTCTAGATCTAATCACTCGATTGTTTTGGCTTTCTCGAATACTTTGTCTTCTCGTAGTAAAATAAAGTATTCAACTGATAGAAGAAAAAGGGCTGATTATTCGGTAGAAAAAACTTTGGTGTATTACAAGACAGCAAATCTTTTGATCATATACTTGTAAACTACTTTCGTAAAGTAGTCAGAATATGGATTTTGGCGTCCTTGATATCGAAAAATGCCTTTTAGCAAAAAGATTGTCCATCTATCTGTCTACTCGCCTGCCTGCCTGTCGGTTATAAATAATACGACGAAGTATGTGCTGTTTTATTTTACTTGTTTTTTGTTACTATTGCATAATTAAAGTACTATCAAATTATAATTATATTTTTCTTAAGAAGTTATAAATAAGGTCATGTTGTAAGTAATATTACACTCGAGGGAATTAAAAAAAATTAATTTACTTTCCTATAAATGAAGAATTGAGTATTTGATATTCCAATTATTTTATACCAGGCTTACATTCAAAGCTTACATTAACATTCATAATTTATTGCAGTCAATTATTCTTTTACAAATATTATGACCTATGAATTTCATCGTCAGGTTTCGTGAAATGAAACTTAACAAAAAGACTTATTACTAAGAATGAAGCATGTGAATGAATTGGATGATTTGTTTTAGGCACTAGAATTGGTTAAAAAAACTATTTACAGCTCTCATTTCTAAATATTAGAAGAGTAAGTGGTAACTTTGTTATTTTAAATGATTTCATTGATAGTTTCCTTTTCTCTTTATAATCAATTCAATTAATTTAATTTATTGATATCTATTATATTCGTTCATTCAAATTTGTATAAATAAAATATGTGGTCGTCAGCCAGTATAAGAAGAAGCTTAAGTATAAGCTGCAATTAATATTCAATTATCTATATATTTAAAAAAATAAGGTATTCTGCCATGGCTTCGTTTAGAGCTTCTACTGAACCGATTGTTATATTTTTTCTTTTAAATGAAAGAATATGATCCCTAGATGTGTTATCAGATATTGTTTGTGTTGATTCATCAACATTTACGGTGTAAAGTAATTAATTAAATCATTCTTTAATAGTACGCTTATCAATAGTCAATTGTTTTCTTTCAAAGGGTGGCCGTTTCAAAATCGATATACATGAGTTCATAGATGCGAGTCCACGCTGCTTGATGTTTTGTTTTGATTGTTGAGATTTGTTTACAATTCGTCAAGGTTTTGTTTCAGTGTAATAATTGCATTGTGGTGTTGACAGTTTGCATGTATTTGCTTCTGTGGTGTATTTCGTAGAGAACATTCGCACAGTGGATTTTACTCGGTTGTAATACTTTAGAAGTCGTTTACAGGTTATGTCGAATTCCGAATCGTTGCCCACGCGCCCCAAAAGACGCAAACGTACATTAACTGAACGCAGGGAAAGACAAAGTCAGCGTAGGTGTCGTGATAGTGAGGTCATTTCGTTTTCTATTGGGTCATTGTCTATGAAATGTCAGTTTTGTTCTGCTTTGTACTTCCCATGTGAGAGAAATTCTGCAAACGATTTACTCTGTGTTGCTTAAATGGGAAAATAAGTATGCCTTCGAGCAATATGCCAGAAGAAATCAAACAGTTGTTTATAGGAGATGATGACACATCAAAAAACTTTAGAAATAATATCTTTCAGTATAATAGGGCTATATATTTTGTGCCGATATTGCATTGCCATCTGGTCATGGGCTATACGTGTTCAAAATTTTGGGAACTCATCACAGAATATCTCCGTTATACCCTCAAGATCCAAACAATGCAATGTATTGTGAACATTAGTCTGGGTACAGTATTTTACATTTATCTCAGATCTCACCGTCAAATTTTGTCGGGTTCTCACTAGTATATATAATTTAATTAAGTAGCTCATACACCGGCTCCTCACAGAACATCAGCGACATATGAAGACTTGACAGGGGTCAACATCGATGTGAAATAAAGAGAAAGATTGGTGAAGAGAAAGTTACTACGCTTTTTTATGAATATACGTTTAACGCTCATTTGGATAATTCAATAACTTGATACGTGAACGTTTATGATTGTACATAGAAACAATTTTATGAAGGGTAGAAAGAAACTCGAAACATTTGTTGGCGTCATTTGTTGACGTGACGCATGTAACTAATGCGCGGGAAATGTTCAAATTGTTGCAGAGAATCCAATTTTGAATAATGAACTAAACGTGCCAATGTTGTAAATTTGACGATAGTATACGCTTGGACAAGTTTAATGTCTCTATTTTAGTACCCTCAAAATTATATCACATAATTAGTCATTAGAAACTAATGAGATGAAACTTGTAAAATAGAGTGACAAATACCTCATCACGCAAGTCATAAAATACGAGGACGCATAAACACACATAATACGATTTCATCCTTGCTAGATACGCATCCGCGGATTTACATGCTCCAAACGAAGCACAATATTCCATAGGGACGAACAATCATTATTTGCGGAAACAATTTCCACTGAACATGTCGGTATTTCTCTAAGAGGAAGATCAAGCATTTTGTATCGTCACTAATGCAGCCAGTAAGCACATACGGCCCACGTATGCTCAGAGTCAGAGAGAATTTTAAGTACGAGAGAAGATATTTTAAACACGACTTCTGTGTAAATTCATTGTAATGTATGGACGATATTTTCCATTCTTAAACTTCTTCACTCCCGTGATATAAAATATGAAATGTAATAAATATAATTATTAATATTATTGTTATTCCCTTTACGTTCGTACCACACGTTCACAATTAACTGCCTCTTAAAGTCGTGTGACGTCCCAAACAGAGCGAGACTGTCACATGAGGTGAGAATATGCCAGGCTACATTTCTTGAGATATTCACATTTTTTGACAGGTATAAGAACTTTTATGTTTGTAACTTGCACAAATATCTAGAATGATGATTAGGGGGAGGATTTTAATAAAATTTAATCTTTTCGCACTTTACAACAATGCCGTTTAATATAGAAATTCATTTTATGTTATGACAAAAGGAATCCACCCATTATTATGTAATTTTTTTGGATTTTCGTCGATTTCGACTAATAAGTAATTTTTTACCCTTTCCTGTAATTCTTAATGCATTTTCCCCTGATTTCATCTATTTTAATATCATTTTAATGGTACTTGCTTCAAACAAAATTTACGAGATGCAACAAATATTCACCAGTGGATTCCTGAGTAGCTTACACGATTTCTTTACTCATATATTGTAATGTCAGGTGTTATGAGTACTATTTAATTCAAGGTTCCTGAGATGCTTATCGTCACCATCAGTCAGCACCATCGTCTTTTCGGCCGATTTCGTGATAACTAAAGACAAGAGGTTTCCTGGTAAAGAACAGTTCAAACTAAACGTTTACAAGCTGAGTGCACTTAAACCAATAGAAGAAGCCTCGATTACATCGATAACATATCCATCAGCTTCAGTTGTTCTTCCGAACTGGTTTTGATAAAAAAAATTACGTCATTTTTCTGTGCTTTTACATTTTTAAAACATTTTAAGAGAATTTTATTGATCATTTTGGCAATGTTTTAGGTCACGAAAATCCGCTTCGTAATGATGATGCTGGAAAGTCTTGCTTTATAAAAGTGACACATTTTCGCGCCAAGTGCATTGATGAATGTCTGTACATAATAAATGTGAGATTGCCTTATTGAGTATTGTTGATATTTTTCTGTTTGCTATTGGCATATTAACTTACCTCGACACGGTCGGCATTCACTACAGTCCAGCATAGAAAACAATATCAACAATACTCAATAAAGCAATCCCACACTAATTATGCACAAACATTCAACACGGCTCTTGGCACGAAAATGATTCCTTTTTATAAATCAAGTCTTTCCAGCATTATCATGCTATTTGTGCAAGTTAGAAACAGCCACATCCTTGCGTCTTTCAATAGGATGCATGTAGCTTTTAGTTAGCTGTATAACAAGAAATGAAGCCAGGTATATTTTCATCCCATGTGGCACAGTCTCGCCCCGTTTGTCGGTATTTGATCTCGTGCCAACCAGGCGAAAATCTCATCGTAGAATATCCTTTAGTGATATGCACTACCGTGTCTCCCCAAGGCAGACGGTTCCACCTCACTGGACCGTTGAAGCCTCCATGGGAGCGATCAGAAGTGCCAGACCCTCATTAGGCAAGTACACTCGGCGGCGTGGCGCCACCTGCCAGCGGAGCCTCGGCGAACGTGCAGGCTGTACGGCGCGATCAACGAGTTAGAATATACCTCATAGAGTGGCTGAAGTGCAGCCATCTTTGCAGAAAATTGAAGCCATGGTTTTTACAGTCGAAGCAGAGTCCTCTGGAGAAACTGAGTATTCTAGTATCCCGTTTGGGGCTGGTTAAGGTCTGGTGGGCGCGGGCCGCGGATAATATAAATCCTCTTACTTTGTGTTCTCACGACCAAACACCAATCATTTAAAAGCAAAATCACAATATGTAAGGAGAGCGAATTGAGAGATTTTGAAAACACCTTGCTTCCCGCATGGGTTATTGTCATGAGAATAGAAGCTGCTAGTTACTGGAAGTTAGCATAACGCCTGAAAGTGAATGTTATTGCAATGATAAGCAAATAAACAAATCACAAATAAGGTTGCAAACTTGAAAAATGATATATTTGTGATTTGATGACTTCTATGTTTACTATTATTTGCCAAACATACTGACGGCATTGTGAATATTATTATTCTAACCACTATTATAATTTAAATAAAATTAACCGAAAAGATAATAATACAGAAATAAGATCTTATGCAAACAACACGTCGATTCAGTACAACTGTTCTACACGCAACCATGAGGCACCTCTCATGTTTTGACAACAAAAAACACGGTGTCCCCTAGTTCTGCGAGTGCCCACCAAGAGTGCTGAAACCATTGGGTAAGATATTCGATGTAGTAGATTCTAGCTATGGATGCAACGTAGATTAAAGGACTCGAGTGGCAATGGCATCTGTGTACTTTGCGGTGATAGGGAAGACTGGATCCACATCCTTTTAATTTGCAGTGTGGCCGAAACAAGGAGAAGAAATTGGATGAGAATGGGAAATGACTACTTCCAAAATAGCAACCTAACGCTCGCCGAAAACATTTTAGATGATAAAAGGTCTAAATTAATGATAGAATTAGGAAAATTTCTAGAAAATGTTCGAATCATCAGGAAAACTGAAATTAGGGAGTGGGAAAACAGCACTGGTTGGTATGAGCGGAGCCTAGACTGGAGAGAAATAAATACGTCAATAAGCAAACAATAATTAAGTTAATCAGTAATTTAAGTTAGTAAACTGATAAGAAAATAAATCATAGTCATCTGTTAAGTAATAAATACATAAATAAGTCAATACAATAAAATAAAATGAAACTGTCAAAGTAATAAACACATTAGTGGACAAAGGGAAGTGGGTATCGAAAATGTAAGGGCAGATGCGTTGGTGCGGACGATCTTTTGTGCCGCTGTGTGATTTCAGGCGCTGAGGAGGCCAAACACTGGAAGGAGAATGTGTAACGTCCGTGCCAGGAAATAAATTAATAGTTAAAAAAAGTCGGATAGATTAGCATGTACTGCTTCTGAGGGCAGGTTTTTCCCCCTTCAGGGTTTTTTCCTCAGCCGTGCCTTATGGTCCCTTTTCCGCGGCTTTGATGCAATGGAGAGACCATTTGGGTGAATACCAGAATTCGAAAGGTTAGAACGCGGTATGATGTAGGGATTGTAATGGCTTAAAGGCCTTCGGCCTAGACCGGGAGCGGTAGCTCAGTGCATCAACTGATGTCACTGCAGCGCCTCTGACCGAGAGGTCCTAGGTTTTTCGACACTAGCTTTTCAGGTAGATGGAATTCAGTCGCTCTCTGGAGGAGAATTTTAGGGGCCGGCTGCTCTGATTGGTAGTTTTCCGTGGTGTCTCCGATCAACACCAGGCGAATACCGGAGCAGTATCCTAACAAACGGGCCACGGACCCCGCGCGCAATCTTTCCTTCTTCTTCCGTGTCCTATCCTCTCCCCTTACACACACACACATTTACACCAACATGCACTACACTACCACACATGCCGGGAGCGGGGACTTCAACTTGTCGCGGCTGGGGCAGTGCCCCGCTGGTGAGAGATACCTGGTTGGGGAAAACCCCGCTAGTCAACGGTAGGTCGGCGACGGATCTCACCATTCAGTGGGGAAAGATCAGCACCACCTCCCAATGAAAAACATGCACTACACTTACGGGACTAATTTGGTTTGAGGTTGTCTGTTTTCCTTATTGAATCCTCATATAATGTCACTTATCATACTCTTCTTCATCATTAACGTTTGAGCAATTTTTCCGCAGCTCTTACTTTTTATCTGGTGAAATGCAACTAGCTGGCGTTGTTCGAAAGTACTGTTTCTCCCTCTGCGACACATGTTATTCCTTCGCAGTGGTACTCACGAATCAAATCTTCGGTGACGAGAGTGAACTGTCGTTGGACCTTCAGCGTTTGACGTCCGTTGATTTCAACGGTTTCTTCTATATTTAAAGAACTAATATTTCGGTGCAGTCGCGCTCTATCCGGATAGTTTTGAGGCCCATTGATTTGCTTCATTTTAAGTTCAAAAAATGTATCCACAAATATAACAATAATAGCAATAATAATAATAATAATAATAATAATAATAATAATAATAATAATAATAATAACAATACTATACTTCCTTAAATCTCAGCAAAAAATACATAGTACTTGATATCACGTCAGTCCAGGAAAGATTGCAACTATGAAAGCTTAAACCTCTGGATAGTAGATTTCTCCATGCTCTTGAATGTGTCGATTAGTTCAGTGTGATGGCTCAGAAATGGAGCTCTATATCGAGAGACTAAGCGCTTTATTCAAGCAATTTAGGACCAAGTTATTTCAACCAATATCTGAGAAATATTTATTGAAAAACTGGATTTTAATGACGAAAGAGGGGCATGTCATCGATCATCAGGGACAATAGATTACCTGATCACTGGGCGCACAAATCTCGTCAACACGGAGTATCTACACGTGCACAACCTGACTGTAAATATTATACACAAAGCACTGGCAACCAAACATGGACTACCGGCAGAAGAAAATATCACTCCTTATTATGAACACAAAGCCAAACTCTTCATAGAAAGTAATCAGTTCAAAATGTATTATGACCTTCTAATATATACTGATAAAACTATTCCGGCAAATAAAGCAGATATTCTACATCATAAATACATAAAAAGAAATCATTCATTATTTATGTTACACACTCTGCACATCACAACTTGAATAAAGTAGAAATACATAAACATAGAAAGTCACGCGTTTGTGATTGTCCATTTCACCCTTCATCATCATTATAGTTTCACCTCATCCTCCAGAGCTAACAACCCTGGATGTAAAAACGGATTCAGCATGAAAATGTTGATTCCCCCATAAGTGTCACGTGCATTTACCGTCGACAACTATGATTGAACCCCGTTGGGTAGCACGATTGCATGGTCCTGAGATGGACAATTCGCGAAAAATAAATAATAATAATAATAATTTTAATTATTGTTATTATTATTATTATAACAATAATAATAAAAATAAGAAGAATAAGATTTTTAAACGAGCTTGATGTCTGGGTTGTTTTGTGTGCCTCGAACGAGGCTCCACAGGTTGGAAGACAAGCACGACCAACGAAAGTCTCTTTCGTTAGTCGCGAGAGTGGCAATTGTGCCACCGGGTGCGTCACAGCGAGAACTACAAAAGACGTTCCGATTTATCGAGAAAGCAATACATCAGAGTATGACACATTGTCAGTCTACAAGCCTGTGAAATGTGGTCCTTTATCGTGAATAATGCATTTCTTTTTTCTCAGATACTGTATCTAAAAATGCCCTCGTGTCGTAAAGGAAGGATGAAAAGTGAGTGACATGAATGAATTTGATTAAATATATATCTCAAGAAAGGAAGTTTCGTAAAATATTTAGTAAGAGACGAATGAATACAATTTTTTTATGAAATGGAAGGAAGAAATTCTTCTTCTGAAATAATTCTTCTTCCCAATAACTTCATCCTTGGTAAACCAGGCACATAGTGATCTTTCCTATCACAGCGGGACTCCACCATAGAATGAGTTGATGAAACTACAAGACAATTAGACTCAAGAATTTCACATTCAATTCGGCGACGGAAACTCAAGAGGTCGAGTCTGATGCCATCTACACAATAAAGTTTCCAAACATTATGCTCAGCAACCTCTCTATTAGATGAGTTATTACGGGAAAATACCATTTCTTCCCTCTTATTAACACTGTATGGTGATATATTTTGATCTGTCCTATCGATTCCTCCCATATGGATATTATAGTTATGCAGCAATTGAAGTATTTCAATAGTAATCCTTTTCTCCTCCGGCTGTGCTTTCTAGACGCATTGCGACAGGGAAATATGCTGTCAGAATTAGTGGCAATGTTAATAGCGCGGTCATTGCAGGCCGTAATTATAACCTTCTAAGTGTCAATGAATCTGAAATTGAAAATCCCCCCTCGCATTTCTCTTGAAATTGTTCATTCTTCCTAATATCACCACCAGAACCCGTTCTGTAAGGTTTTATTGTTCCTGGGGCGAGAATATTTCTATTGTATAAATCAGTTAGAAGGAGGACCGAAGTAAACAAATTATCCAAATAAACATTGTAGCGCAGGTGGTTTAGAGAGTCTGGGTAAGTCATGACCACTCCATGACCCCTCCTTTATCAGAATAGTTTTCTGGCAGTGTTCCAGCACTTTCTCATGGACCCAATGAAACGTGAGTAAAATTCATTTAGATCAAAGTACAGATGCAACATTTTAAAATGAAAATGTATAGCTGAATAGCAGTAAATAATGTAGCACTGACCGATCGATTTTTCAAAAATGCCTACATATTCGGCTGACGTACTTCCACGAGGATGTCAAAGTATACTGTTCAAAATATCACAAATTAAATCTACGTAACATCATTTTACAAAACAATTGTTTTAAAATGAACTTTTATTGGCAAGTTTCATCAGAAATTTTCTTACCGCATAAAGAATAAACTTGTTTTACTCACCCATCAATTCTCCGATCAACCGGACGACCCATGTTGAAAATTGCTGTTCTACGATAACGATTCTGAACCACACAAATTCAATTTACTAAAGCAGTTATCCAATGTAAATACTACGGTCCAGAACGCCGTCAACACTATCTCTCGGATTCAAAATGTAACTGAAAAAATGGTCAATTTGTAACGGAACTACACATGTCCTTCTGGAAGGACGTCAGCTTTATCTTGGTTTGAACTAAATCAGACAAGTGGGGGCGTTGTTGTTGATGATTTATTCGTTTATGACGACTCAAACGCCCGAACACTTTACGCAAATCAATCCAAGAATTAAGTGCTTCTTCACTGCATGAAAGTATTTTGCTTTTGCGATAGTGAAAAATCGGCTGGAATTATTACTTGAATCTCGGAGAAGTAAATCAGATATCTCCAAGATATTTTCATATCGAATGCGTATCCAAATTTGAGCGAGAACCTTTTAACGATAGGATTCTTAACAACCATGTCAAAACGAGGACATAGATCAAAAACCATACTTACGAAAAAGTCTTTCGTCTATTAGAATTTTTCAGCTACTTCCATGTCTACCATGTCTTCCATATTCTTTATGTGTTATTTATTAGAATGTTTACACAACGATGCGCAAAACGTAATGAACAATGACGTGACCAGTAGTGTGTGATGTATAATACACTGCAATAACGAAGCATTACCGGATCCACTAGTTTACAAATAAAACTGGCTTCGGAATGCGGGCAATATCCCATGCTCTCTCCTTGGACCCGTCACTGTGTTGCAGGTGAATGAGGTAATGAAAATTGTTTCCTTCCCATTAAATACATGTATAATGCAAGAGTTCAAAATATTTCTCTAAATTAAGTTTTTTGGTACATATTTAGCCTCCTTGTGTAATATTCATTATATAGAAAAGTGCTTAGTATGATTTTATTTTTCCAAAGTAAAAGAATTTTTGGTATAAGTTACATTAGTCCCAAACATTTTAAATAGCAGACATTGTTTCAATTTCGACTTAATCAGAATAAAATGTTATAAAAATGTGAGAAGATGGAAAAAGAATGGGAAACACATATCTAATAAAGGCTAAACAAAAGCAAATAACTTCAGTAAACGGACTTACACAAATGAACTGAAACATAAATTTTTCTCTGATCACATACTTCCAGAAGACAATATGGATCTTTCATGAATATTGCGATCACTTTAGGAAGAATGATGTAATATAGAAGAAAGTTTAATTGCGAAACATATTTAGCTTTCATAAATTTTTAATTTATAAAACCACCACTGCAGTGGACCAGTTTAAAAAGTGGTCCAAAATTTCCAGGTTGATAATATGGGAGTAAAACCCGTTTTGAGGATCCCTGAAATAGATTAATTTGATATTTACTATAATGTTTGTATTGATGGGTGTGTGAATGGATGCATGTGTGAATGTCCGGATGGATGTGTGAATGGATGCATGTGTGAATGTCCGGATGGATGTGATGTGTCACATCTAACTCGATCACATTAAAGCCTTTTCAACTCTAATTTGGTACACACGTCAGGTGTAATATCTGTTTGTGTCCTTACAAATATGTTTAAGATGGGGAAGGTGGTGGGAGATTACATACAGTTTTGTACCAAAACAATAACGCAAAATTATAAAAACTGCCATTTTAAACTAAAGTGCACAAACTAGAACAATGGGTTATGATGTTATGGCCTTCTACCTGTTCACAGACTTCCTCTAATTCATAAAAAATGAACGGGGACTGTTGGTGGAGGAAAAACAATACGTTGTAACACACTGAAATCCAAGCCCGACCTACACTCGGGCTGTGCTTATTGCTCGAGAGCTCCACACCTAAGCATAGCACGGGCGCACGTTTCCTTACCTTTCCGCGCACGTGCCCGAGTATACATCGGTTCTGGGCACGGAGGAGATTTCTTTATTGATGTGACTGTATTATGCTGCCGTTTGTTGCTCAATTTGAGAATTATTTTGCGAATTGCGGGCCGGGAATCTCACTTGCTTTTTGTGGTGGTTTGCAGTAGTAGACGAAGTTCTGTACTGTGACGCGTATGTTGTTTTGAGTTTAGAACGTTGGGCATGCGAATTATGAACTTTTGAAAAATCATTTGGAAATTAGCTTCGGAAAATTTGGAATAAAGCTTTGGATGAAATATGTAAAAATTCTCATTCTGAAAAATATATAATGTAGTTGCGCAGTTTTTTATGCAGTATTTTAGTAATTTATTCATGTATGTCAATAAAATACAAAAATTGGCACTTTTAGTTATTTTTTAATTTGTTTTATTTTAGCAAAAACAAAATTTCTAAAATGAGTAAGGGTTTATGCATTTGTTTCACCAAAATAATTACTGATGTCACTTAAATACCTCTAAGTACACTGTGCTCTGTGACCCAACCGGTTAGCCAGCGCCTCAAACTCAAAGTGTTGAATGAGAATTGACAAAAACATAAAATTCTAGTTTGTCCAAACCTAGAGAAGCGGGGACCATATGATCCGCCGAGGAGGTGGTTGACACCAAGCATACTTGCCTCGAGCGCCACTATTCACTAATGTGAGAGCGCGTGGATCTTGCACGGAGGTTGGCGGCCCAACACCACACTACTTCACATGCCGGGAGACGGGCAAGAGCTTAGAGCTTGTCCCGGCTGGGGCGGTGCCCCGCTGGTGGGAGATACCTGACTGAGGGAAACGGTGGAAGGCCTACCGTAGACGCCGGATCTCGCCATCCTGCAGGGGAAGATCACATCCGCCTCGCGACAAAAACGTGTACTACACTTACGGGACTAATATTCTAAGCTGTTGACGCACCCGGAATTACTAACAACCAACCAACCAACATTTAAATCGGAGAATAACCATGTGACCGGCATGCGGTTGAGAGCTGGCCGTTAGCGACAGTAGTCGTTTGTCCGCCTGGCCGTAGCTGCAGGTAAGAGAGACTTGTGTGTGCTGTGCGGGCATAGTTACTACACATGTATTTTTTTTCAAATCTTGCCTTAATCTTACCTCTTGCCTGTGTAGTACACTACACACAAAATTCATAAACTTCTTTTTATTTGAAATCGTAGAGATCCGTTGTGATGCGGGAAACACATTAGTGGTAGACGTAGTAGTTCTCATAATGATCATTAGACTTCAGGAAAATTTATAAATCCGGTGGGAAGTCTCTGGGAGCGTTTAGAACGTTATAGTAACAAATTTTCTAAACACGTGCGTTTAGAGATAGTGAATTCGAAGAGGTTAATTAATGAAACATTATTATGTCTTGTGTTTTTTCTAAGCTGAGAAGAGAAAATTTTGTTCTTGACATCCTACACTTCTATAATTTTACTTACATTTGTGAAACAGTAAATTAATAATTAACTGAATGGTAACATTTCCTCCAAATCATTACAGTTCCAAATTCTGCAATTTACCCGATTTAGTCGAGGAAAAATGTCCGTATCCCACGCACATCCTAGTTTGCATGTGTTTCATCCACTGTTTAAGAAATTTTCCTGATTTCATTAGATGAATCTTTCATTTACCAGCTAAGGTTGTTGTAAAACTAAAGCAAATGAAAATGTTATTCCTTATGTATTATTTCAGTGTTTCCTGTTGGAATGATGCAGTGTTTTAAGCAGAATTTTTTATCAAACGTACTTGCAGAAAAATCGTTCATATTTCTTTCGGTGAAAAACTCAATAAAGAATTATTGACACTGATTTTACTCACTTTTGCTTTGAGCAAACATCGCATTGATTTTATTCACAATGCAAATATTAGTGTATTTTTGTTTAAAAAATGAGATAATATTAACACATGTAGAATAATTATCGAAAGATAAAAAACATGTCGGAAACAATTACTGAATTAATAAAAATATACCAAGAGAAAAGTTATTTAAAAACCTATTTTCCGTGTTGTCTGGGATTTATTAATATGTGGTCAGTTAAATGTTCCGTAAGTTTTTACAAATCATTAAAATTAAATAAAAGCGTCATTAGATATAATAACATGGTTTATAAAAATGCAAATAAACAACGAAGTATATTTAATACTTGAATATGCATATTTTGTAATATCTATCAGATGCTAATAATTGTAATGCATCCTATGTATCAGATAAAACAAAATAACAGAGGTGAACTTTATGGTACAAATTTCCAACTTTTTGGAGTGTAAATTCACCCGCTGCTGCATGTAATTTACATAATTATTTACAACTGTTCGTTCCGAACGCTCAATATTTATACTTGAATGCGTTAGTTAATATCTTGCTTCACATCAAAATACGGTATCACTAAATGCACGACGGTTTATCATGTGCAAGGTATCGTGAGTGGAATTGCTTTGTCACGTCAGTGGTTCTAATATTCCTCTCCACAAACATTCACGAGCTTTATTCAATGCAGTTTATTGCGTTTGATTCACAAATTTGGAGACAGAGAGGGAGAGGGGTTGAAAATAGCAGACGATTAAGGGAAATAAAATATTTCTGCCGTAACGATTGTCGAATTGAAAAATAGAATTTCCGCTCGTTGCTCTATTCATCATTCATTTATGACCACGGAATAACCGTTCCACTTCCGTGCAAAAATAGCGAGCGGTGTGGAGCGGCGCGGAGCGTTTCACACTGTTGAATTTCCCCGCAATAACCTGGAGTTACGCGCCGCAACCGTGATGTTTTTAATCGGGAGAAGTGAAGCTTCGCGAGATGAGCACACGTTTCCCAGGCCTCACACAAGAGCATAGTTACGACCCTACGCGTTTATTACCAAGACGATATTGCAGGAAACTTTTAGGTAATTAACTCGTTTTTTTAAAAATATGTTACCTACTCTTGAAACCACGAAGGAGGGTAAGGCGCACAGATGCTTGCTCTCTTTTAATATCCTGATACTTTATCGCCGCACGTGGGATTGGGGCAGAAAATCTAACGAAAGCAGAGAAACTTTGTTAAGTAGGCTCGTTGAGCTTGAACCGAAATCAGAACATTATTACTTAGTTATAAAATTTCTGGAATCTTATTCGTTTTACATCAGACCAGAAACAACATACGTCGTTCTCAGTGTTGAAAGTTATCGGTAAGCACTTACTGACACGTTACGAGCCATAATTCTGATTTCGCCGCAGGTGAAAACGAATTCCAAATGGAACCTCAAGTGCATAAAGATTTCACATTTAATAATAATAATAATAATAGTAATAATAAATCTATAAAAAATATGGAACTTATTCAAATGCCAAACTATACCTACAAAATTATGCAAAAATCGATCATCTTAAACACAGGCAGGTTTGTGCAAAAATTTCTAAATTGCGACGAAACATAAATTGACCTGTGTCTTAGTTATTAACCCGACACAAAGTAAAATAAAAATTCGGTGAATACCGAGGGAAGCATTATAATAATCGTGAAGGCACCACGGAATTCCAGTGTAGGTTTCACTGCAATACAAAAGGTTTCTGGGGCCAGGATCTGTTTTCTTGGCCGTTCTGGATTGCCATGGTTTAGGCTTCAAGAAAGTGGTTCATATTCCGTTTACAGAATGAAAATCGAAACAACTACGTCTTCGACAAGGCACTTCCTAGTCACCTAAGAAAAAAAGCTGAAGCTCGATGGAGCAAGGAAATTAGAGATTATCGAACTATAGAATTCGAAGTGTTTGAACGAGAAAATATTTTTATGCTATAAAAGTAACAAAATCGCACCTGCTAAATATAACAAAGAATCTGCTAAATAACAAGATGAGTGAATAAGAATTACGAAATCTTACCAAGTAAGGCTTTCAATGTTTTACCATGTTGGTGTCCACCATAAGAATGTTACTTTCTCGTGTACATACATACATACATATAAATGGAGTAATAAATGAAATATGCAGAAAGTTATATAATGCTGCAGAAAATTGATTTCTAATTTTCAACGTAAATACAGATTTTGGGATCTCCTGTTACAGAAAAATTTTGTGTTGTTTTTTTTCAAACCTACTGTCCGTCCGTCCGACTGTCCGTCTGTCCATCCAAGAGCCTGTTCGTCACTCTGTTCGTCTGTCCGTCGGTCCGCCTTTAAACAACACAGCACCTTAAGTATTCGTGAGAATTTTTTTCAAAATGAATATTCTCTGATCGATTTGGGACGATTCAAACCTGTGCGAATTCGGAAAACATTCTATAAATTTGGCAGTACTTCACAGGAAGCCACTGGTGCACTTTTGAAATTCTTTCAAAAATGGATACATTCTTTAAACTTCTTGTAAGAATTGCGTAAAATTGACTTCTAAAGTGTTGTTGGTACGATTTTCACTGTTAATTCTACATCGTTTTCTTCGGCGTCTTCCTAAAAGTACAACATTGATAAAGATTTTTTTCTTCAAATAAAATTTGTTCTACAAAATATGTTCTTTAATTAATATGATAATCATTTTTTTGAACATTTTAGTGATTTTCTAGCAATTTTGCATAAAATATGTACAATATAAAATACAGATAAGTATTAATATTAAGATTTTCTCAAAATGTTTTCTTTAAACTTTTGGTAGGAATAGTGCTAAATTTACTGTAAATGGTGACATTAACCCTGTTTTGCTGTATTCTTTTTTCCTCCAAAATTGCAAAAATGTAATTTTTTGACGTCTCTCGCTTAGTTAATATTAACATTATTGGCAATTGATTCTATGAGTACAAGTTCTTAAAATGATGTAATACAAATTTTGTCTAACACTTAAAAGTTTTCTGTAAAACTGTGCCCAAAATTGCGTATTTTTAAAACGGCTTAAACGTAATTTTCTTTAAATGTTTTAACTTAAAACTTTTTCATTAAATTTTTTGAACGGATAGTAATAAATGGATTGACAAACGTGACAATAATGACACTTTGATGTATTCTTTTTTCCCAAAAATTATACATCATTGTGTATTCATCGTTAGTATTTACATTCCTGGCATTTCTTATATATTTTCGTATCTGAGACTATAATTACTTCATATAATTTTTTATGAAAATTATTGAAAACTCAAAAGTTTTGAATAAAAATGAGCTTCAAAATGCGCATTTTCAGAAATGGTAAAACGTTATTTTCTCAAAAAGACTCTAAATTTTCTTTTAAGATCAGATTTTACTATTCTATAATATTCAATTTATATATCGGTTTTACAACTGGAGGACAAAAGTTTGAAATAAAAGTGTGAAGAAATGTCTTTTAGGCACCAATGAATGGCAGCTGCAAAGGAGTTGCGACAAAACTAAACAGATAGCCCAGATAAATGTGATACGGAAAATAAGTAGTAGGAGAAAATCTGTGCCATTCTGTAGCACCTCTTGTTAAGAAAGTACTGCATAAACATCCTATAGTACTTACTGAATATAGATTATTGGATTTAATAGCAATCAACATACGTTAAATAGTTGAAAAGCGATTACAGAAATAATCTCTTAAGTCCACTATAAAAAAACAAAAACTTCTTTCCTTTCTTAGCGCGGTCGCACAAAAGAAAAATGAATCTCAACCATTAAAACATCAAAACCCAAACAAAAGCAAAAATTTAAACTTTCAATCCCGAATCTTTTTCAAAACTTCCAGACGTTCAAATTCCCCAACCCCGGTACATTTGTCGCTTTAAACACGGACATCATTCCGGCCGCCGCACGCCGACAAGAGGCGGGCGGCAGACGGATGGCGGTCTCGGCGGCGTTGGTGGCAGGCGTTCATTACTCCACGCGGCGCACAGCGACCTTAAAACTAATGCAGCCAGGACACACGGCGCGGGGCAAATGTAGGGCAAGAAATATGAGCGACTTGGAACCCCGCGCGCCCCCGGCGGAGGGGGCGGGGTTCGGCGACGGCGAGGGGGGCTTGCGGGGGGCGGCGGGGGCGCCGCGTCTGGAGGCGTCAGTGCGCGGCGGCACAACGTAAATTTCACTTATTTGTATACATGCAATAATAATGAGTTATTCAAATGTAAATGGGGTAAACCCCCCCGAGGGACTCTTGAAACGTATTTATCATGCGTAAGCCCTCGCTCTACATAATTCACCGCGCATGCGCGTGCCCTCATTACCTTTAGCGCGGGCGGCGGCGGTGGCGGTGGCGGCGATGACGGCGGCGTAGGCGGCGGTGTAGGCGGCGGGCGCCCATTGTGCCAAGTGATTGTTTGAAGGAGCTCCCGCTCGTTCCGTCCTCTTCTCTCGTCTTTCCCTTGCCTTGCCCTCCTTTGTTTCGTATTTTCCTTTCCTTTGGGTTGCGTCTGCGTGGCAGCCCCGCCCACTGAGTGTGCGGTTGCTTCCTCGCTCGCTTGAGGCTGCACGTGAGCTCCGGGTTCTAGCCCAGGGGTTCACGAGTCTGCGGGGCTCTTAGAGCTCATCGTGAGACAGATGGTAGACTGTAATGACTCGCGACACTGAACGGAATAAGTACTCTGGTGGCAAGAACCAAATAATTACATTCAAATGGCCAATGATTAACTTCATGTGATTAGACCGGCAAAGGTGGCACAGGGTTTGAATTGATGTCACTACAGTGCCTCCGACCTGGAGATCATAATGTTCGAGTTCCAACAGTGAAAGTTTTCGACACTGGCTAGACTGCTAGGTCGAATTCAGCTGTTGTCTGAAGGAGAATTCTAATGGCTGACTACTCTGATCGGTAGTTTCCCGTGATTTCTCCGATCAATACCAGGCGAATGCAGGAGCAGAACCCTAAGAAACGGTCTAAGGACCGCGACTTTCCTTTCTCTTCTTTATCCTCATCACTTACACTCACACCCACTACATTGTCACACACTTGTCGGGAGACCATTCGGGAGTTCAGAGCTTATCCCGGCGGGCTGTGCCAAATACCTGTTTGGGGAATATCTCCTAAAACCGACGTAGGTCGGTAACGGATCTCACCATCCAGCGGGAGACGATCACCGCCATCTCCCGCGAGAATAACATGCACTACACGTACGGTACCAATGATCTTAGCAGTTGACGCGCCCGCAATTACTAATTAATCAATCAAAAAATTCATTAGATTAGTTAGCTCTGATCAAGACGATAATTCAAATGTCATGTCTCGTTCTATTTTGAGTGAATTTTTGAAATATAATTCTAAACATTCTTGCGCTTCATAATAAAAATTTGCGTTTTTTTCTGTTGGAGGTATGAAGTGGATCAAAAAAGACATAAAAAATTTCTGAATACGTAATCAGAATTAATATTAAGATTATCTAATATCAAAGATATATTTTTTTATTTATAATTTCAAATATGTATGTTCATCTGGACTTAGGGGGCGGATTTTAATGAAATCTCATTTTTCTTCTTTTCGATTTAGAACAATCATTTTATATTATGACAAAAGGACATGACCCAATTTTAGAGGTCATTAATTTGCATTTTTTATGGATTTCGGCTAATAAGTCAATTTTTTAATTTTTCGTCATTTTTAATGCATTTTTTGCTGATTTCTTCAGTTTTAATGTCATATTTAATGTCACTAACTTAAAATAATATTTTTAGGACGCAACAAATGTTCTTCGCAGAATTATTCAGTAGCCTATTCGATTTGTTCGCTCGGAAATTGTTTTGACAGAAGTTGTGAGTATGTGGTGTATATCAGTGCCATTGCCAGTTCGGCCGATTTTGGGATAATTAAATACATAGATTTCTTGGTAAAGAACATTCCAAACTAAAAAGTTCTCTCGAACGAAGGGAAGAAGCCTCGATTACATTAGTAACGTATCCCTCAGCTTGAGTTGTTTATTGGAACTGGTTTTGATAAAAAAAATTACGTCCTTTTTCGTTGCTATTAGCACATTTTTAAAGCATTTTACGAGCATTTTATTGATTATTTTTGGCGATGTTTTAGGTAATCAAAATCCGCTCCGAAGTTATGATTAGCCTAGACGATTGGTGGATGTTGTATTTTGTTTGATAGAAAAACACGAGATTGTACCAGTGGTGTACGAAAGGAGAGAGCACCATGGGTATTTAGTGCCTCTGATGCCGATGACACATATTAGTAAATAATTATTTCCAAATTTTGTTTTAATTAATAATAATTTTAATTTTTAATTATAATTTGGATACAGGGCATTTTTAAAGCATTTAAGAGCATTTTATTGATAATTTTTGGTGGTGTTTTAGGTAATCAAAATACGCCCTCTAGTTATAACCATAAGCCCATGATTCATCATCGGTTATGATCTTTGACAATAAGTTTTATCTTCTTCTCAACGATCAAGCAGTTCCTGAAAAAGCTGAAAACGGTGGCTTTTTTGTTCCTTAGCCATCAGGCGCGACACAAATTTTGCAGCAACGCGGTGAATCATCAATTTCTCAGTGAAAACCTCGTGACAAGATCCAACTGATATCCTACACTCTTCAAGAAGCTCCCTGACAGTTGCCCTCCATTTGCTCGCACTAAGGTATTGATTTTGTCGACGTATGGGTCGTCAGTTGGTGTGGGAGGACGTCCAGAATACTCATTATCTTCAATGGACTGTCGACAATCTTTAAAACGTTCATACAGTTGAAACATGCCGTAAGCTTCATAGCAACATCTCCATAAGCCGTATTAAGAATAGTGAAAGTTTCTGTCGCAGACTTTTCTAGTTTACACAAAATTTCGCAGCAATACGTTGCTCTTTCAGGTCATTCATTTTGAAATCCGCCAAATGAAAAAACCGCTATTCACTAAACACCACGTAGCTAATAAACAAATGATATCAACAATCAGGAAATTGCGTCATAATCAGCAGATCTGAGCAAACCTAGCAACATCAAGAGGATTCCCCTGGAATCAACTGGAGACGCTCAATTTTGACAGTCCGCAAATTGTTTTAACATAGTATGTATAGATTACATTTTGAAACTAATTCCACATAAGAGATATTTTTCCTTAAAACGAATGTGATATCTCAAAAGCACCTTCGTTGTCTTTACAGCATTGTTAACCGTGACTTCCTATGGTTCCCCATCAGACTCGTCGGTGGAAGATGTCCACAAAGAAATGTTCTTTTGTGACTGGATTTGAAATTCGTTTCGTGAAATGCAAATTCATGAAAGACTCAGGCGCAAAACAAAATAACCCTCGACACTGTACTTTTCAGAGTACTAGCTGTGTCGAACTGAAGTCTCAGGCGGGGAATTTTAGCGGCCACCTGCTCTGATAAGTCTTTAGCCGAGGTTTCTAGTTTCAGTTCCAGATGAATATCGAAGTAGTGCTAAAACAAATAATAAAAGTACCGCTCACGATCTTTCTTTCTTCATCCTTGTCCCTTCCTCACCCGTAAAACACACACACACACATATGCACCACACTACTACACACGTCGGGAGGCCCGATCCGATCTTAAAAGTTCATTGTGGTAGAGGCAGAACTACGCTGGATGAGGAACCCCGCAAACTAACATGAATGTCGGGGAGAAGAAATAAAAGAGGTCATCTTCGTCAACACGTGGACTGTGCACAGTCTACCGACTTTTGCCGAAAGCAGCGAGACTGACGATGATGGCAAAGCCGTCGAAAGCCGGCTATCTTAATAAAACTAATATGTTGACGAAGATGACCTCTTTTATTTCTTCTCATAAGAACGTCAACAACACATCAGAATTCCTACAAAGAATGTCGCTATCTAAGGGGGGGGGAGAAACACAATCACCTCCCAGAATACAACACACACTACACTTACATCCCAATTCCCTAAGTAATTAATGGGAACTGATTAACTATTCCTTCACATACTAACGTTAAAACCACAGATTCCACGGTGGTTAAATTGACTAAAAATGTCATTAAACTTACGTTTTAGAACTAATTCCAGAGCAGCGATATTCTTCCGTGAGCTACAGATTGTGATCATTTTGGAACGGGTAGTTCAATACGACCCCCGGGCGTCTGTTTGTCAGCCCCTCCGCTCGATATCTGGAGAGAGACACCCCGAAATCTGACATGAAGGTTGGCACCGAATCTCACCAATCAAATGGGGACAAACACAGTCCTCTCCCAGTGTACAACATGCACTATAACTACAACGCAATACCCTACTTAGTTGATGCGCCATGATTCAACATTCATTCACTCACTCACCGTAAATCCACAGATTCCGTGGACAATAAATTGACTTAATCGGTATTAAAGTTACGTTTTGAAACTAATTCCAAAGCTTCCATAAATTCCGCCAGTTCCAAAAATACCATATTCTTCCCTGAGCCACAGAATGTGAATGTTTCGGAATGAGCGGTGCAAAAGGACCCCGAGCGTTCGTTAGCCAACCCCATCCGCCAAACACCTGGAAGGGAAACCCCGCAATCTGACATGAACGTCGGCACCGGATATCTCCAACCAGCTGTGGAGGAACACAGACACATTCGAGTATACAGCACACACTACAATACAACACCACAATACAACACACTGCAACAAAGCGCCCTAATACAATATTAATTCTCTCACTCACATTAAGACCGCAGATTCATGATCATTAAATTGACTAAAAAGGATACTAAAGTTACATTTTGAAACTAATTCCAAAAGAGACATTCTTCCGTGAGCCATAGAAAATAAATATTTTGAAACGGGTTGTCGAATAGGACCCCCGGGCGTGTTGAACAAACCCTCCGCCCGATACCTGGAGAGAGAAACCCCGCCAACTCACATGAAGGTCAGCACCGGATCGGTCCATCCAATTGGAACACAACCACCGTCCAGTGTATCCACAAATTTCCATGTCCTTGAATCTGTGGACCTATTATAATGAATAAAAACATTTTTCAATAGTATTATTTCAGTAGTATATATACATTTTGCGGCTCTCTCATTCAACCAATCTTTATAAATGAGATCTCTAAAGAAAATTTCACGAAGATGTGACAAATTGCACTGTGATTTGAAAAATATGAAGGATTTGTTCACAAAATGCATCTAAATATTCACGCCAAATGCAACCCGCAACACCTGATAGCATTTTAGAATCCTTATCGTTAAATAAATTCTAAACAAAGCATTCTAGGTTCTAAAAACTAAAATTTTGAATGCAAATGCCTCAAAGAAACGTTTCTCACATCGAATTTTACAGGATAAGATTTTCCTGAACATTCTATTAAATGTTTGCTGGGCCGGCGCTTCTCGATATTATTCCACCTGCTCAGAGACGTGCGGAATATGCAACTGCATGTGAAATTAATCTAATTACTTGATATAATACGAGATTGAATAACACGGGTGTACCTATCTTCTCGGTAATAAAGTTAAATAAGAATAACTTGCATTGACAAAGGTGCATTGTTATCCATTTCAAGGAGACATACTAGAACAAGTGACGGAGGATAAAAGGGTCTTGAAGAAAAGATATGTTACAGGCTTAATATGGAAATGGAAAAATAGGGAAGAGGGGGGGGTACATGCGAGAGTTCTCGCACGGGTACTCTAGTTAATGTTACATTTTGAAACTAATTCAAAAACAGAGATATTCTTCCGCGAGTCACATAATGTTAATGTTTCGGAACGGGCGGTCCAATATGACTCCCGGGCGTCTGCTTGCCAACCTCTCCTCCCGATCTGCGCGGAGAGAGCATCCTGACGAGACCGCCTTGCTTCAAGATTGTTCGCAGAGATCTTGAATCTTCGATAACGCTACTTCGCCGTCGCATGTTTTTCTTTTGCGTCTTGACGGTAAGCGCTGCCAAAGGCGGAGTCGAGGAGCGGAGCGTCTTCGTGCAGTCGATGGCGTGTTGCGTTACCGAGATCGTTTCGCATTCGGATGGCTGTGCGTTCGGGCAGGATTACAGAACGGGGTTCGAACTGCTGGTGCAGTTCGTAGACGACGTATGGAAATCCATATTGGAGAGATATTGCTCAGTCACTTGAATATACTATGCGTGCTTTTTGAAGCGATCGTTTGTCATTGTTGCACTTAACTGAAATCGAAATTTTGATATTATTACTATTTTTTTAGGTTGAGAGATGAGGACATGATTTTCCAATTTTTAGAAGTTTTTTCATTTCAAGTACATGAATTTGAAATTATTTCTGTATCTTTTTCACTTAGCGCTTAAAACAAGAATGTTCTTAGTATAAATTCAGTACTCTTTCATAATAAATAAGAACAGAGCAGATTTGAGAAGATGGCTGCAGAGATAACTGCTCTGTGTCACGGCTTCGATTCAGGCGCAGTGCAGCGATGGTTTGTCTTTGCGGTTGCGGCTTGAAAGGTAAAATCCAAACAAACATAATTCAAATATATTATATCATTATCTCTCTTTTCTTAATTCTCCATGAAAGTTGGTTACTGCGTACTTGTGCGACACGGTTACATCACCACACTACAGGTTTTCTTCTGTGGTTGTGATTTGTATTCGTTTTGTGAAATGCAAATTTAAGCCGATGCAAAAGATCATACCCCTCGAAAGTGTAGCTTTTACAGTACTATAATTTGTGATACATTCCTTCTTCTTTCCATGCCGCGTGATACCAGATAATGTAATTTATGGCTCGTAGTGGGCCCCTGTTGTTATAACCCACATAAATCCCTATAACTAATATATTCACTTCCTTCCATCTAGACAGCGTTCCCTTGTGGGTTATAATATTTTACGCCGGAACTCTTCATGTGTTGAAAAACCATTGCTTCGCCGCTTACGTTCTTTTGTAACCTCTAGGTTCTTCTTCTTTTAAGTGCTTAAATTAGAATTTATTTTTGTGACTTTTTCAGGTAATATTTACACCAAAACTTCTTCATATAGCAATGGGAAATATAAATAAAAATATCATAAAATATACAAAAGAAAAAAATTGAAAGGCTCAATTTTCTTTGTTGAAGTACACTTTCTTTGCAATTTTCTAATCGAACTATTTTTCAAAAAGTAAGAATTTGTTCAGAACTAATCAGAACATTAATTAAATTTCTTTAAATAATAATTGATAAAAATCTTTAAAAAAAATATACAATGAATATATAGAGCGTAGGCTTCCGCAACTGGAGTCAGTATCTACTTAGCTGTCCGAAAAACGCCGCGTCCTAGGCACAGGCCCAAGGCATTTCGCCTGAGGAAGGTAGCAGAACGGCGGCCGAAACGCTAGCACCTGTAGCTAGGACGCAGGCCTCTCCCGGACAGCCAAGTAGATATTGAATATTATTTACCCAAAATCCACGACACTTTGTACTTGCGAACTTTTACCACCAACAAAAATACAGGTTTCAAGTCGAATAAATGTGTTCCTAGTAGCAGCTCCTAGATACATTCAAAAGCTAAGATTGATTGATTGTTAGTCACTCCGGGCGCGCCAACTACTGAGGTCATTCGTCCCGTATGTGCAGTGCATGTTTTCATCGGGAAGTGGTGGTGATCATTTCCCACTGGATGGCGAGATCCGCTGCCGATCTACCGTCGACTAGCGGGATTTTCCACAACCAGGTATCTCCCACCAGCGGCGCACGGCCCCAGCCAGGTCAAGTTCTAATTCCCCAACCAGTCTCCCAGAATATGATTGTGTAGTGCATGTTAGAGTAAAGAAGGAAAGATCGCACGCGGTCCATGGTCCGTTTGTTAGGGTACTGCTCCGGCATTCGCCTGGTGTCGATCTGAGAAACCACGGAAAACTACCGCTCAGAGCAGCCAGCCGCTAGAATTCTCCTCCAGACAGCGATTGAATTCGACCTAGCTGTAAAGCTAGTGTCGAAAATCCTGCCGCCGTCGGGAGTCGAACCTGACCTCCCGCTCAGATGCACTGCAGTGACATCAATTGATGCACTGAGCCACCGCTCCCGTTAAAAAAAAAACAACAAAAAAATACACCTCAAAATATCTAACGGAAGACACACGTGCTACAGTTCCTTATTTAAAACCGAGAGAATATTCCACCGGAGCTCGAGTCCTTGCGGCGTGGCGCCCACAGCGCCCACGAGAGACCAAAGGGGGAGGGGGGAATCCGCTCCCGCGAAATCCTCCTCGCATTCTTTGAAGTCTCAGGAGCCGCGAATTGTGCGAGGGGCCCCGCGGCGACGCCAGAGCGCCTGCGTGGGCCGTTGACCGCCCGCGACAAGACGCGTCGCTTCGCGCGCCTCAGGTTGAATGTCCACGGTCGGCGGGGCCAGGGGAAGGGGCGTGGCGGGGCAGGGTGGAGCGGGGAGGGGTAGAGCGGGGTGAGGCGGGGCAGGGTGGGGCGAAGCGGGGTGGGGGCGGGGCGTGGCGGGGCGGGGCGGGGCGGGCGGAGCGGGGCGGAGCGGGGCGGGCCGGACCGGAAAGCGGGGGCGTACTCTTACTTGAAAAGTGTGCAAGTGGAAAGCAAGAGCGAAAGAGGGAGTAAAGCCACGTCGAGGAGTAAATCCAAAAGCTGCATTAGAAAAAATCTTTTCCGCGACGCCGGGCCCGGCGGCGGTGGAGGTAGTGGCGGCGCGGCGGGGGTGGTCAGTCGCAGGGAGGGGCTGGAGGAAGAAACTCCGGAGGTGTCAGAGTGGGAAAGACGCAGGGGAGTGGCAGGGGGAGGGCACGTAGTTGGGGCAATGGAGAACGTGGTGGAGTGGGCGGGGGTGAAGTAGGGGCCGCTGGGATGGGCGTGAGGGGACTGTCGCGGGAGAGATCGGAGGGGAGTGTGCAAAGGGCCAGACGAAGCGTGAGGGAGGGGAACGTGGAGTGGGTACAACAAGAGGGCCGGGAGGTGCGACGGGACATGAGCGGTACCAAGTGAGCGGAAAGGAATGGCACGGGAGGAGATGACGTGGAAGAGGTCGATGATAGAACGGTACGGGCAGCAAACAGTGACAGGCGAGCGAGCGGTGAGAGAGGGCAAGAGCGGTAAGGGGAAAGGAGGGAGCAGGGGCGAAGGAAAGCGCAGAGAGGGCGGCTGGCGGACAGCGCGAGGGGGAGGGAGGACGAAGGCGAGGGGTAGCGAGCGAATCCAGGGTAGGCGGGAGGAGGGAGTGAGGGATGAGGGCTGGAAAAACAGGCGGGGAAGGCGCTGGCAGGCCGGCAAGACGAGGGCGGGTGGGGGCAAGGACAGTATGGGCGGGCCAGGCGAGAGTGGGCGGGGAGCGGGGCGAGAGCGGGCAGGCGTTGTAACGACGGGCGGGGTTGGGGCGAGCGGGCCAAGGTTTAGGTTGTCAGGTGAGTCGAGAGCGCGGCAGGCGGGTGAGAACGAGCAGGCGGGATGGGAGCAGGTGAGCAGCACGAGGGTCAGAGGGTGGGATGACGGTGAATGAAGAGCGAGGGAAGCGACGGTGAGTTGGCGGGTGACTGGTCGGAGGGAGGGTGAACGGGCGAGTTGACAGGTGGGCGGGCGGGCGAGGGGGTGGACGAGAAGCGGAGCCTGGGCGGGTGAGGAGAGGATGGTCGAGCGAGGCGACAGCGAGCAGAGGAGAACGTGCAGACGTAAGGGTGGATGTGGTAACGGCGAGCGGGCGTCAGGTTGAGGCAGCCAGTGAGGCGAGAGGGCGAGGGTGAGTGAGGATGAGTGAGCAGGACGGGGAAGAATTGCGGGGCGCAGGCGGTTGGGCGGTTGGGTTAGGGGTGAGGCGAAAGAGGTGGGCGGGTGTGTTAGAGGCGTAGCGAGATGGGTTGGTGGGTGAACGGGGAAGAGCGGAGTGAGAGAGATGGGCGGGTGGGTTGGAGGCGGAGCGAGTGTGGGTGGCCCAATAGTAAGTGGCGGACACGCACGTGCGGGCGGACGGAAGGAGTTGGACGAGAGGGTTAGAGGCGAAGCAAGAGCGAGTGGGCGAGTCAGGAGCGGGAGTACCGCGGGCAAGCGGAGAGAGGGCGGTGGGTGGATGGGTTAGAGGTGGAGCGAGCGAGGGTGAGTGGGTAGACGAGTGGACATTAGCAGAGTGAAAGAGAGGCGGAGCCAGGGTGGGCGGACGAGCGGGCAGAGGGCAATTGAGGTGGGCGAGAAGGTTACAGGTGAAGCAAGGCGGGAAGGCGGGGAGCGGAGCGACGTTGAGCGGGAGCAACAAGAGAGCGGAGAAGAGAGGCGGAGCGAGGGTGGGTGGCCGACCGCGCGGGTGGGCGGCCAACGGAGGTGAGCGAGAGGGTTAGAGGCGGGAGGGCGGGGAGCGGAGCGAGGGCGAGCGGGAGCGGCAAGCGAGCGGCAGCGGGCGCAGCACCGGCCCCGGTAATCGGATTTGGGGCGGGGCATCGCCCTGAAGCCCGGCGGCGACCGAGGCTTTAGCGGAGTTTAAGCCTACAAAATAAAACACTGACCGGTCTTCCCTGGGCTCCGACTCTTCCAGATTTCTATTATTCTTTAATTTTTTCCCTGGATTTCGTCTGCCATAATTCATGCCGCGCGATGAAGCCGCCCAGGTGAGGCGGCGCGGGGCGGCCGGCGGGCGAAGCGGGAGCGGCAGCGGGGATGAGAGGCGCCGGTAGCGGTGCCGTATCAGACGGAGAGTGCCGGTGCAGGTTGAGGGCAGTCGGGAGTGCGTCGAGTGGGCGGGGCTCAGAAAGAATCGAGGAGGTGGGCGGTAGCGTTGGGGTGATGGGCCGCTGCTAGGGGAAGCGGGGCAGAGTGAGATCGGTATGTGGATACGCGTGGAACCGGGTAGCGGAGCTGTGAATTTACAGATGGGAGGTGTCGTGCAAGGTTTGAATCACACAAAGGTGATGAGCCGATATCCGGATTTATTCCAGTCTGTGAGATTCTTTACCCCTTAACTGGATGTTTTCTGAAGCGGAAAATACATTCTCTCTTGAATATTTATTGAATTTATATTAGATGTGAGTAATAAAGGTACATAAAATAAGATAGAATAATTGATTTTACACACGACCAAGTATGAGTCTATATCGTGCTCAAGCAAAGTCTCTCCGTACCGAACCGAATTAGAGGATCCTATTACGAAGTGCATTTATGTCCACAGCCAACCAGATCACTGGGAAACAAGTGACGGGAACAACACTTTCAGCATCTGTTATTATTGTGGTGAGTAAGCAATTTACGTTTACATTAGTTGCAAGTTGCAGTTCGTCTACTAACATAAGTTCTCTTCCAAGCACTCTCACCAGCCACTGGTGCCTCTGTGAAGAGACTCTCCTGGCGTACTGTAAAGTAACACATTCAAATCTGTCAAACTATTGTAAACCGCCATCTAACTTCGCCCCATCTCGTTCCGTATCGCCCTACTACATCGTGTCGAGTCTTGCCTCGTTCTGTAACTTTCCTTTCTGCCTTGTGCCGCTCCACCCCGTCCAGTTGCTTTCACGTCCGTCTAATAACGTTCTGTCTGATAAAGTTCCGTCCCGTACACAACCGTACCGCCTCATCTCATGTCATCCCCTCTGACCG
>BLKR01010476.1:0-55077 GCA_011170035.1 Teleogryllus occipitalis | reverse complement strand
GCTGCGTCGTCAGTGACCCTGACCTACATCCAGCCGTGCCGCCGCTCGCGGTCCTGCCACGTAGCCCGCTTCGGTGCCGTTCCGAAGGCCACCCGGTCTTTGCGCCCGCCACCAGATCCAGGGACCAGTCTTCTTTGCGCCCGCCACCAGATCCACGGACCAGGAAGAAGGTTAAAAAATTATCAAATGATATTATTAAATAAGCTAATAACTGTGAAACCGCTCAAATATTCTCCTTTTACCGTTAATACTCCGTAATTATGGAAATTTTTGCAAGTGTATGACAACACTTAAATTTATTTAATTAATTTCTGCAGAAATAATCCAAACTACAAAATTAATTAAGGTTTGAAAATGCTTTGGAAAGTTGGGATATATCTTAAAATTTTGAGCTGCCAGATTGCGCCTCGAAAATTGTGTGTGATGTTACTGCGGAGAAGTGACAAAATTCTGTGTATTCATTACATGGGAAGTAAAAACCTGGTTCCCTCTAAAAGTAAAAACCTTACCTCTACATCGCTTTTCTCCCTTTTAGCTCCATACAATTTTTTTCTTCTTGCTCTATGCTGTCTTCATATTCTGCGATTCATGAAGAAAGAACATCATAGAATGACGTTTGCTTATGTCGCTGAAGTATTCTCTTCCCTTCGCTGCATACAGGCAGGTTTCATCTCTAACGTTTTGATAAACAACTCACTTAACATAAAAACAAGAAATGAACATTTTACAAAAAGCTTAGCAAGTTTTTTTTACTGTCAGGCGGTAGCACTGAAAAATTTCATACTAGTTATTTCAATTTACGAAGTAGAATTCACTGAAAGTATTTAAAAATACATGTTCTGCTAGCTGCTCCTTTACTCCTGCATTGACGTCTCCCAGTTATTCTGTGGTGCAAACTATAAAAAGAACTTTGAAATAATTGTTAGCGCACGAACATTGAGTACGCTTCAATAAACCGAAAATTCCAACCAAAGATTCCGAACAGAATGTACACAAAGGAAACTGTAAATAATATTAAAGAAACATACTACACGCATAAAGTTTGGACAATAAGGATCCCTGCGAATAAAACTTTTTGTTATTGTCAATTTAAATTGCAAATGACCTACACTTTTTACAACATAAAACTTCCTGTCGAATATTTGTCAGGAAACTGAAATATAAGAAATTAAGATTTCGACAGAAAACAGCATGAAGAACTTTTACATTAGAACAATCCCCCACCAAGTCTACATATTCGTGCATTTAACTTCCCTTTTTTTGAGTAGTGGATTCCCGCTCGTTGGCCCTCATCAAATCTGAAAGGTTTCAGCAAAAATCTTTTCTTGCCAGTTGAACGACATGCCGGTAAACGTGATTGAAAACTGTTGTAGCACAGTAATACACAATTTGTAAGGCATTGTCGACCTAATGAGTAAAGCATTTGGAAAGGGTTACTCTTGCAATGAAAGTAAAGCTCAATCACATCGTAAAAATTAAGAATGAGAGACCGTCGAGATGTCATTTAATTTAAATAACTGATGCTGAAATTTACACGCCTTATTCGGGAGAGCAGTGTGCAAACAAAAATAAACGACCTCTCTCAAATTATAAAAATTTAACTTGAACCTAGATTATCTGCATTTTTAAACTACAAAGGGCGATAAAAAAATAGCCAGCATTTAGCTGGCTAAATGTGATGCATATTAAAATCATATAGCCTACTATTGTGGTAGATACCTCTCTGATTCCGGATATTTTATCATTGATTACCACAAAATCTCCGCTGCCACCACAGAATTTCTTTAAATTATTTTCTTTGAAAAGCTTTTTGGACGTTCTGTAACTATCTTCAACTTCTATGGTACCGCCGACATTTGTTTCGGTTCAGAAACCGTAAAATCGATGTGAAGTACGGAAATCTTAGACCTTTACGTTTTAATCGAACACACATTTTACACAATGCATTTAATGAAAATTTAAATATTAACCGGTTTAAACTCGCACCACAGTAAAATTAAGCTCGGAAAGTATAGTTTACTGACAAACCAGAATCCACTACCCAAAATAGTCGATTTCAAAGTGAAACCATTCAAACTTCACCCTAGGTAGCAACAATTATGGAACGTAACTACATTGACAATTTAATAAGATACGAAACTAAGAATAAACTGCAATTTCAAATTACACAATTATGCATGCAAATACGTCCACCACAACATAAGTACCAATCGCCCAATCTGAGACCCCTCCATTTACACAAAGAACACTTATCTCTAGTTCCTAGGTAAAGAGAAAAACCGAACAGGCCGGAAAGTTAATATATTTGCCCCCAAAATCCAAACCAGCAAGTCGACAACAACTCTCCCACAGTCTTTGAAAAGACAAGAAAGGGTGCCGAGCCGGCAAGGCTTCCCCTACAATCTCCCAGAAAAAAGAACGGTCCCGAGCCGGCAGTGCTTCTCCCTCAATATCCCTCCCAAAAACAAGAAAAGACACCGAGTCCGCAACGACTTCCCACAGTCTACTCAAAAAAACAAGAAAGGACCATGGCCGCAGCGACTCATCCATTCTACCATGAATCCAGGAAGAGCCTTTGACGCGGGACTATTACTGTCGCTCACAAAACCACGACGGCCGTGATACTTACCGTCGTACACTAACACTAGAACGCTCAGAGGCGTTATTTCGACTTCTAGCGCTTTTATGGCCTTTTGACTTGTTTTTGAAGATCTAATTCCGTTATTTGGTGTTTTCATCAATTTAAATTATTTACAGCAAGTTTTAAAATAGGAAAACAATTAATCGAACGTTTGTTAATACATTTCAAAAATCATTTAGACTAAATGAGTTTCTCTATAAATTGCGTAAATGGATACTTGTACCTCTGTAAGTGGCACGCGTTCTCTTGGAAACTATGCGTATTCAGAAATTTACTTACTTTCTGGCTGAACTGTCGAGATGCGAAGATCGTAGATTTCGCGGGTAACGCGGAGGAACTTCCTCCCTGTACCTTAAGTGTTGTGCCCGGAGCGCTCGATTGCACCAGGTATTGCTAGAGAAGGCGAGCGCCCGCCAATTTCATTACAATTCCCAAAATCTTGTGTCACATACGAGCGAAGCGGGCGTTGATATCTTCAAACTCGCTGGCGGTGCGTTGCGCATCACAGTTCGCAGACAGAACTACATGCGAGGAAAAGGAGAAGCTAGAATTAGAAATAGAAGCTACGATTAGCCGAAAGAAAAGTTTGCGACAGTGTTGCAAAGCGGATGGGTCAACGAACTATCTGCCAACCGCCTTTGAGGAATGGCGAAAAGAGCTTAGCGGACAAGCAGCCTTAATATTACTACCTAGAATTTGCTATGATTACTATTAATGTGTTTTGGATCTAAGTATTTTTTTGAAACCAATTATCAATATTTTCGATGTTCTCATACTTATCACCATCACCAATACAATCATGGAGCCAGATAGCCCCTACAAAACATTATCAGCCTTGCTACAAATGCTTCGATTTATGGTTTAGTTTATTCTAGTGACTTTTCTTTATTATTGTTTTCTTGATTTTTATTTGCGAGAAGGAGGAAGGGGAACCTATTTGCCCTATCAGTGCGCTTTCCTCACCTGCGTAGATAACTCCATACTTACTTCCTCTTCTTTTCGTATAAGCTTAAAACAGGGAGAATCATCTGCATTTCCAGTGAAATATTAGATTTTATGCTTGCATTTCAAATAATTAAAGGAATTTATAAAACTTGCGAATATTAATGTTAAATATGACTGCAAAATATGCTAAATTACGCTGTTGCAACCTTGGCGCTATGTTCAAACTATTAGAATTACTTTACTATTGTTGATGAAATATTAAGAACATTAAAACTATGCATTAATCATTAATTGCTTTTCTAACGTTAATAGCTCATGTGTAAAGTAAATAATTGACTAAAGCATTTGTTATTAACAATTCAAAGTTTAATACTTTAAAACAATCTGTGGGATTACAAATTACTCCACCATTTACCAATCATCATTTCCCGACTTATTTATTTATTTATTTTACGTCAAAAACAGTTGAAACTCTGTATGACGTGCTATGGGGAGAAGTTAATTCTGTGCATGTTTTCAAAATTCTGTGATCCCCACACTAAGTCATATACTATATAAATTTTGAAATTAAAAAAAAGCTCTCTTGTAATAAAATCTATTTTCAAGGATATAAAAGCAATAAATTTTGGGCTCTTATCCATGATGTCCATCGTCAAGGAATAATACTTCCTGCCGCAACAACATGGAAACGACAATTTCAAAAACTATAGTTCCCAATGAATTCTAGAGGACGTGCACAGATAATGAAGTTACATTTATGTCCCGAAGCAAAACAAGGGGCCATCTCAGCATTTGCTCAATGGATCTGGGAAACTGGACGAAAAACCTGATCGAGATGGGGGTCATTGACCCGGAGACTGCAGTACAATACTTGTTACAGGTTGTTCATGCACATTTACACAGTCCAAATGGTAAATAATGCTTGATGTATCATTGTTAAAATTAATATTACTTTTTTTGTGATGCTCAGACTAAAAAACAACCGTTATGACTCCTTTTATTACGCAACCTTTATGTGGAACTGGTCCCTGAATCTTTGTAAGGCCGATGAAACATTACAGCGATTCTTTGCCATTCTCATTTATTTTCTTTTATTTAATATTATTTTATTGTTTATTCAATAACGCTTAAAAGGACTAAGGTTACATTTGCAAAATTGCTCTAGTTTCATTTTCGTAAAACTTAAGTTTTGAACATTTCGAAAGTTGCAAATAATGGGAGAATGCATGTGTTGTTGAAGCAAGTCTCGGAAAGTATTTCAGCAATACGAACACGAATTGTAAGTACGCCATCGAGAGAAAGCCGGTTTATTTGACGCGGTAATGTTTTACGTTTCCAATGTAGAAGTTGAAACCTATCTTTAAAAAGTTGTTTCGAGGAAAGATTTTTTGTTGTTCCTAGCAATTTAGTTTTATCTGTCACTGGATCTTAACTTTTGAGGGCGAAAACTTTCATGTCAAATGCGACAATGAAATCTGTGTTCAATCAATTATTTCACACATTTAGATAAATAAGTGACGAATTATTTTAATCTGAAGTGGTCGGTTCGTCCGTTTAGTAGTCATCGCAATGAGTAATATCTGGGCAGCGATTCGTGAAACGGACGATCTCAACTGCCTATGCTTAACCTTTACCAAGATGAAATTACCACACCACCTAAACATCGGGCTGTAGTGTTATACCAGTTAAGTTTTCAGGAAACTCCAGACCTCTAGAAACTGGTAGCTTATTTCGAAGAAATATTGTGTATAAAACGTACAAACTACACTTAAGTAGTACTAATGTAGATGGTAGTAGAAAATGAAACCCAGATTTCGGAGTTGCCCCGACCAACTTTCTGTTGATCAGTTTACTTCTGGTAAGATGAAAGAGTAATTTATAAAATGAATTACTGGGAAAAGTTTACAAATTACATTTTTTAAATATACAACTTTCTTCCATAACAAAAAATTAAATTTACATTATTAATTGTGCAAATTTTAAACATTTTCTGACAATTTTTTGGAGGTTTATTGAGCTTGATGTAAGCTAAAGCAAAGTATATTTCTTTCGAGCAACTAGTAATTTTTTCTGTATTTTTCAAGCCTGAAAAAAATTTTAATGGTGGATTACTTTGATTAATTAAATATCATCCGTGAATTGAGGCAATGAACCTTGATAATTAAGACCTCGAATGCTATTCCCAGACTGAACTCGCCACCGCCTGAGCTCGTATGCAGAGTGCTGGCATGATGCAGGTGCGTGTATAGTGTTAAATACCACAAATTTTAAAACAAACTTAAATGAGAGTTGGCACCAAATTTATATAAAATTGAATTTACGATCATTTTTAATTTCTGTGAAATCTACAAATGCGATGTGTAATCCTACACGGCATGAAATTCTATTTCGAAGATAGTTAAGAATATTTCTACTTGCCTTCGCTCAAAATCACAAAAATATTTGAACAAACAGGAGAGCGAGGGAATGTGTATAAACTTTGAGTTTGAAATATTCATATTAAGCCGCGCAAGCCCCCTCTACATCTGCCGAACGGTTACGATTAAATTTTCAGCAGAGAAATAATGTTATGAACCAAGGATAGAAAAATTAGAATGACACCATCACCTCGTTAGACGCATGGATTTTTGGCACGATACGATCTCTACAACATGGTCGAAATGGTAAGAATTGAAGTGCTTTACTTTTTAAAAAAATTCATTGAATGAAGTTCTTAATGTTAGGTGACCATAAAAATTCTTTTAACACAAATTACAAGCATGAATCGTCATTATTCTCGAAGGCACTGACTTGCAATAATGGGCATCGAACCTAAGGAGCACCACGATTGGAGTATTACATTTGGTAACAAAATGTGCGCGCTAAATGCGTGTAAATATGATGTTTTCCCGAAGATCTTGTTAGAAATCACTTTTGTTCAGCGTTTCTGATGCTTTTGTTTTACATCTTACAAAGTTACAGATTTTAAAGAATTTATTGACTTTCAGTTAGAAATATATATTCTTTATTTTCCAGAATGAGCACGTTAAATTAAGCAATTGTGTTGCAACGTGTACCACCTAAAAGAAGAATACTGCACTATTTTACTAAATTTATGATACAAATTAAGGCGAATACCCGTAAGGTGTTAAATGCCAAGTGCTACTTGAATACCTTAGATATTAATGTGCAAGATTTTGCTATCAGTAGAACAATCAAACACTTTTAATTAAATAAATTAATAAAAAGTATTAATAAAAAGCCAAGCACATATCTCTGAGAATTCGAGTTTTCATTGCATTCGTGTATAAAACGTACCTGAAGTTCAGCCTAGTAGATCCACTCGCCACCGCTGCACTCGGTGAAAAAAGAGGTTGGTTCCTCCCCTCCCGTACCCACTGCAAGGACGTGGCTGAGCTATTGCATCGAACCGATTTTTGCTCGTTCTGCGCAGTACCACATACGTCACGAACCCCTGACCAACCACTGGCTCTTCGTTTGAAAAGCCAAGGCAGGCGTCACAGGCCGGCATGGCAAGCGAGCAGAGCCAGAGAAGGACCACTTTGAAAGTGGAATAAAAAGGCTTTCCGTAATAACCAATCAAAAACAAAACGATGAAATTTTGTTTGAAATAAAAGGCAATTAACTATAATGTTTTGTTATGCGATATTACAAGGCTAAGATTGTATATTTCTAAAAAATATTGAAATTAGCCTACAGTTTTTGTAAGTTCTGAACGTTTTACGACTTAGGGTTCCAAGCACTTCACCCGGCATGGTCTTCACATGAACCTTGCTGGAAAACATGCAGTCGGTAACAAGCTTGCACAATACATCATCAATTCCAGTCCTACGCAGTCTCCTGCCAAAAATCCGTCCCTTTCACCTTCCTTACGTTCTCCACCCCCCACCCTTATTTCGAACCCTGTTGCCTCTTCCTCTGAACCTACTCCCGTTTCTCCCATTCCCACTACCAATTCGTCTTCATCTGATGCCCCATCTTCCTCACAACCTGTCACTGCCCGGACACACTACAACCTTCGACCACGCACTCGAGGTAAAAATGGAGTAAATATATAGCAACTACAGTCAGATGCAGCAGAAAAACATTCGTGTAGGTACTTGCAAAAAATAAACATTCTTCACCATAATGTTCAATCCCTTTCAAATAAAACTGAGTTTATCGAGGCAGCTCTACAGAGCGATCTAAATCAAACGGACGTTCTTTGCTTTACAGAACATTGGTTATCTCCTAATGAACTTAGCATTTTCCAAATTCCAAACTTTTACCTCGCAGGCTTTTATTGCAGAGAGAGAGAATCGCATAAAGGTCCTACGTATGGTGGTTCTTGTATTTACGTTAGAAATAATATTGATTCTATCCCCTTGGCGGAATAAAATGTGTATTCCATTGAAAATATTTTCGAAATTTCTGTTGTACATCTTACTTCACTAAAAGTGATAATACTTTGCATTTACAGACCTCCAACAAAGAGAACTGCAGATTATATTTTGTTCTTAGAAAACCTGGAGATAACACTTAACAAAGTCAGCAATCGCTCTTTTGAATCCATTGTTGTATGCGAAGATTTTAACATTGATTTTCTGGTCGAATCTTGCGAGAAAGAAAAGTTTCTCAATTTAATTAATTCCTTCAATTTAGACATTACAATTAATGTACCTACACGGATCACACACAATTCGATGAAGGCAATTGATCAAATTATAATTAACAAAACTACTACTCGATATGAAGTTGAAACAAAAGATTTAGGATACAGTGACCACGATGCACAAATTCTTACCATTATAAGAAATGCGATCACTGACACAATAAATAATACACGTATGACTAGATTGTTTACTAAAAGTAAAATTAAATTATTCATTGATTACTTGATGCAGGAGTCATGGGAAGCGGTTTATAATACTGTTGATACAAACGACAAATATAATTCTTTTTTTCAACTCTTTCATTTCATTTTAACACTTGCTTTCCTCTTCAAAAAAGAAAATTAAATATTTCACGGAAAAGCAATTCTTGGATAACACAAGGGATTAGACATCTTGTAAAAACAAGCGAATTCTTTCTTTCATTTCTAAACGTCATAACGTATCTCAAGATTTCCTTATCTACTTTAAAAAATACAAAACATTGTTACGAAAAGTCATAAGGCAGGCTAAAATCATGAAAAACGATCAGGATATTTTGAACTCAAATAATAAAACAAAAGCAATGTGGAATATAATAAAAAATACTACCAAATCAACTAGAAAACCCGTAGAGAATGTTGTTTTAAAATATAACGATATAAATGTCAACGATCCGGCAACAGTGGCTAGTCTCTTTAACCAATACTTTTCGAGAATTGCTGCCGATCTCACTAAGGGTCTTCAGGCACAAAATTCAAAAACAGACAGTGCACCCAAAATTTTAGACACAATGTTCGTTTCCGAAACTTCTTCCTATGAAATTCTCAAAATAATCGGTAAACTAAAAAATAAATATTCGTCCGGTTTAGATGAATTCCCAGATTCTTTGTTAAAGACTTGTGCGTATGCCATTATACACCCGTTAACTCACATATTTAATGCATCTTTATGCACTGGAACGTTTCCAGATATTTTCAAAACAGCTAAAATTAAGCCGCTCTTCAAAAAAGGCAACAAAAATGAAATTCAAAATTATCGGCCCATTTCTCTTCTATCAGTTTTTTCAAAAATATTAGAGACTTTTTTACGTACGAATGGAAACCTTTCTCACTAAACACGACGCGCTTTCAGATTGCCAACATGGATTTAGAAAATCAAAATCAACGGAAACAGCTATATTTTCTTTTCTTAAAGATGTCGCCTCATCATTAGATCAAAACGAGGCACCTATTGGATTATTTTTAGATCTCTCAAAAGCTTTTGACATCATTGATCATGACATTTTACTTTCAAAATTACCTTCATATGGAATCCGTGGTATTGCTCTAGATTGGTTATGTTCGTACCTTAAACAACGATCTCAGAAAGTTGAAATACCTTACTGGAATGATGGAACATTACGTACGCACCTTTCCGACTCTTTGCCCGTTGCATGTGGAGTTCCTCAAGGATCGATTTTAGGCTCTATTCTGTTCCTACTTTACGTAAACGATATGCCCTCGACGATTCAAAACGGAAGAACGGTTCTCTTTGCGGATGATACGAACATCCTTTGCAATAAAGAAACCGTAAATAGTACAATATCAGATGTTTCAAATTGGTTCCGAAATAACAAATTAATAGTAAACGAAAAGAAAACGGTTTTAATGCAGTTTTCCATTTCAAATAAACAATTCTGTGCTCCATTGAAAATGAACGGTGTACCATTGACTGATGTTAAGGCAACAAAATTTTTAGGTCTCTCAATTCAGTCAAACCTTAAATGGAACGTCCATTTAAATGAATTGAACACAAAATTAAGTTCATTATGCTACGCGTTCAGAATTCTTGCAAATTCAGTCAGCCTTCATACTGCTCGTTGTGTATACTTCGCGAATGTTCATTCCCGCCTGAGATATGGCATAATATTCTGGGGAAATACATCTTATAGCTCCCAGACTTTTAGATTACAAAAACGAATTGTACGAATAATAACCAAATCCCACCCACGCGATTCTTGTAAGCCTATCTTCATTAATCTAGGAATTCTACCATTACCGTGTCTTTTTATTTACGAATCAGTGGTTTTTGTCAAAAATGACTTGCTTAAGGGTGGGAATATATTTTCAGAAAATGCCGAAGTCTATTACTATAACACTCGACGTAGAAATCATATTCATCAGGTGACAGTATCAACAGCTCATTACAAAAAATTCACATACAATACATGTACATTATTTTACAACACTTTGCCAGATGACATTAACGATTAAATTCAATAGAAAAGTTTAAATCCCAAGTGAAATCGTTTCTGCTGCATAACTGTTTCTATACAATTAGAGACTATACTGAGCATCACAAAAAAAGTAACATTAATTTTAACAATGATACATAATGCATTATTTACCATTTGGACTGTATAAATAAGTATAAACAACCTGTAACAACTATTGTACTACAGTTTCCGGGTCAATGACCCCCATCTCGATCAGGTTTTTCGTCCAGTTTCCCTGATCCATTGAGCAAATACTGAGATGGCCCCTTGTTTTGCTTCTGGACATAAATGTAACTTCATTTTCTGTGCACGTCTTCTAGAATTCAGTGGGAAATACAATTATTCAAATTATCATTTCCACGTTGTCGCGGCAGGAAGTAATAAGAGCCAAAATTTATTGCTTATTTATCCTTGAAAATAAATTTTATTACATGGGAGTTTTTTTGTTTTTTTTCTCCCTTTCAAAATTCAAAATTTATTGCTTATTTATCCTTGAAAATCGATTTTATTACATGGGAGTTTTTTTGTTTTTTTTTTCTCCCTTTCAAAATTCAAAACTTAAGTAGTAAATGATTTAGTGTAGGGATCACAGAATTTTGAAAATGTGCACACAATTCACTTTTCCCCATAGCCCGTCATACGCAGTTTTTTAACTGTTTTTTGACGTAAAATAAATAAAATAAATAAAATAAATAAAATAAATAAAATAAATAAAATAAATAAAATAAATAAAATAAATAAAATAAACAAAATAAATAAAATAAATAAAATAAATAAAATAAATAAAATAAATAAAATAAATAAAATAAATAAAATAAATAAAATAAATAAAATAAATAAAATAAATAAAATAAATAAAATAAATAAAATATATAAATAAAGCAGGCAAGTTGTGAAAAAGAAGCACAGAATTTTAATGAAGCTTAAAGAAAATGTTATTCTACGGTATTCTGATCTTAAAATATGAGTCTTCTACAATGTCATTACAACTGAACTGCAGAGCAATTGAGCTATGCAAATCTTATTCTTTACATAGTGAAAAAAGGCTAACCTATAAAAAATCTATAGTTACTATCAGTGGGGGCGTGATGCTTCAGATCCCCCAGAAGCCAAAGATGCGTATTCAACTAATAGTACTAAAACAGCACGAACTTTCTCGCCCGTATTTTCATGCAAAATGTACTCAAATTTTCTAAAACTTTTACATGACCTTATTTCAAAATATATCTTTAAGGAATAGATTTTATTACGAGTAAAATTTCTTTATTTAATATTTTAGTTGTATAAAGACTCCAAAAAAAATTTTAACTTTTGCAATTTTTCGAAAAATTAATATTTTCAACAAACGTGAAACTTGCACCATTCTCTTAAACGTCTTTTACACTACCCAACAACAAAATGTAATGAAAAACAATGCGGCCATTTTTTGAAAATTTGGAAAATGTCCGAAGCGCTTCATATGTAGTACCCCTGAAAATTAAAATATCGGTTTAAAATTCAAGGGGATACGTCACATCTGCCAGATCAATTGGGGAATATCGATTTTGAAGAAATTCGGCTGAACTGTTTAGCCGATAGTGATGAAGCTACAGATGGACGGACCGACTGACAGACATTTTGCCGTCATTCATTTTCTTGGTATCAATGACCCACAAAACATGGATTCTAGCTACACCACGAGTTAGAGGACTTTAGGAAAAGAGGAAATATTATTATTATTATTATTATTATTATTATTATTATTATTATTATTATTATTATTATTATTATTATTTTGCCAGATGAGCTGCCAGTGCCGGCTGAAGTCCTCTTGAATGTCGTACAATCCAGTAATTGTTCAACGACAATCATCACGTCTGTGTCAGTTATTAACTAACAGTATTTCGCAATTAAGCGAATGCGAATGTTAGAATTTATATCGTTTCACGCCTGGAAAACTTTTATTTGAAGATTGTTTGGATTTGCCTTACTTTGCATCCAGAAAAGAAAATAAACTGTTATTCAATTGGGCATTGAATATTTGTATTTTGAGAACTTAACATTAAGTAAATGAGGGACTTAATTGAGAATAGTAGGAAATATAGGTATGCGAAAGTGATATTGTGAAGTGAGGTGTCATGCAGTGTAAAAGTATGCCAAAGGTCGTGTTCCAATATTACATAATGAACAAAACAGTTTTTTTAAACTTACATCAATTGTGGAAGGGAAAAAGGGTAAATGAATGTTAATTTATTAATATTGTTAGTGACAATCATACTGATTTTCTTTATATTTGACTATACATTTCTTTAAGCGCAAATCGCGCAAAGCGCAAAAGCGCAAAGCGCATTTCGGTAAGCGCAAATCTTGGCACAACAAGACTTAAGTGAATTACTCAATCTAAAATAACAAACGTTACAGTGAGGTTAGTATATACAACGCTGATACGCCTGGAAAAACTTTTAAAAATCAACCGCAAGAGAGCAGCACAGAACACATTCTACAACAGCGCTACCTATCAACAAGCGATAGCTCTACAACAACGGTGATCACTGTGCGTAGCGCTTCATAGCGGCTCTTTGGGAACCAGCAGAGGAAGGTGAAGAATTAAAACTACACTACTACAAATTACGACGATGCCTGGGGGTAATAAGTCAACACACCGCCAGACTGATCTGGATGCAAGCAAAGAGGGGGAAGAAAATAACAGAACACTTTTAACGGAAATCCTACTAGAAATCAAAGAATTGAAGACTCAAGGAGAAGATTTTCAAAAAGAGATAAGAAATGAACTATTAAAGTTAGAAGACAAAGCATTGGATAACATTATAAGTGAAAGACAAGTAAAACTGGAAAGCGAGATAAAAAATTTAGAAACAAGTGTAGAAAGATTGGCGAAAGAAACTGACAATAAATCAACAGGAATAGAGCATCGTCTAAAACTTCTGGAAGAAATGGAAGAAAGAAGAACGAAACGGGAGAAGAAAAACAATATAATCATAAAAGTAAAGAAAGTGACATCTGACACTGTAAAAGAAGTTGCCGTCAACACAATGAACCGAATTGATACGAATAGAAAGTTTGAAGAAGCTATCTACATATGCCAAGACAAGAAAGGATGGAGTTTGATAAAAGTCAAGATGAATACCTTTGAAGACAAACTAGAAATAATGAGAAACAAGATGAAACTTAGAGGACACGATATTTTCATTGACAATGACATGACGAGACAAGAAAGGGAGATTCAGGCAGCAATTAGGGAAAGAGGTAAGCAAGAAATAGAAAAAGGAAATAGTGTTAAAATTGGATTTCAAAGAATACAAATAAATGGAAAATGGGAGATCTGGGGAAACCCACCAAAAAACTAGAGAGAAAGATCCGAGATATAAGAGAGACAAATGTAACAAAAAATAATAGTGCTAATGATTACAATGAAGAAAATCGCAAATCAAGAAGGCAAAACAGAGGTAAAGTAAATGATTTCTCTCTATCTATAGCAACCCTGAACACACGTACCCTCCTATCTGATGGATGAGTAGAAGAGCTAGAAAATGCTCTAAAGGACAAGACTTATAACATCACAGGGTTAAGCGAAGTTAGAAAAATTGGCGCAGCAATTATAGAAAAACCGAATGGAGATATATTCAGTTTCCAAGGCACAACAAAGGGCCAAAAAGGGGTAGGTTTCTGGATCAATAGAAGAATAAAGAACTTTGTAGATGAAATAATAGGAATTTCAGAAAGAATTGCTGTCCTGAAGATAAAGAGACTTCTTACAAAAATTACAATCATTCAAATATATGCCCCGACAGAAGCCAGTCCACAAGAGGAATTGGAAGAATTTTATGAAGACCTGGACGACAAATAAACAATCACAGGTCGAAGATCAATTTTGTAATAGGGGATTTTAATGCAAAAGTAGGTCACACACTTCACTACGACGAGGAAGCAACAGGACGTTTTGGTTAGGGAAAACGAAACGTTAGAGGACAAAGACTAGTTCATTTCGCAGAGGGTCACAAATTCAAGATTGTAAATACATTTTTCAACAACAAGCCAGATGATAAGTGGACATGGTGCTCTCCGGATGGAAAGACGCGGAATGAAATCGACTTCATATTGCCAGACTACATTCAAAGTATAGAAAGCGTGATGACTATCAATGATCTCAAATTTGACTCAGATCACAGAATGTTACTTGCAAAAGAAAATATAGCTAGGAAAAAAATGTTACAAATAAAAAAGAGACCACAACTAAATATAGATGGAGATAAATTCAAGGACGAACTGGAAAATAAATTTGTAGGCCTTCGCTGTCACGAACATCTAAGAGTACAAGTATACTACGACGAACTTGAAAAGAGCGTTTCATCAGCATGCAAAAGTTCTACACCCAAAGCTGGGACACCCAAAAGGATGAACTAAGGGAACTAACAGAACTAAGGGAAAACATTGAATCTAAATTGAAAACTAACAGAACTAAGGGAACTACACTGAATCTAATCCAACAAAGGGAAAAATTAAAAAATGAGAGATTCGATTCGGAAGAGAAGAGAATAGAACATGTTAAATTCAACAAGATAATTAAAAGAGAGGTAAGAAAGGATTTGAGAAACTTCAAAACGGATTTAGTGAATAAAATTATTCAAACATCAAAATCAGTGAAAGCTACTAAAAAAGAACTAGCCCCTGGACGCCATTGGATGTTAGGAGTGGTATCCAAAGATCGGAAAATGGATACATCCAGGGAGAAGATTGTTGAAAATTCAACACTGTTCTACAGAGATTTATATAAGAGCACAACAAACAATAAAATCGTATTTCAAACACCTATCAACACAAGTGAAGACATTCCGCCAATATTAGTGAGCGAAGTTCGGTCTGCAATTCTTAAATTAAGATCAGGTAAAACGCCTGGAGATGACGGGATCCAAAATGAACACCTGAAACTTGGTCTAACAACGATTGGTCCTGAAATTATGAGAATATTCAACCTGAGTTTGTAAATCGAAGAAATTCCCGAACAATGGTTGTCTAGCACACTTACCTTAATTCATAAGAAAGAAAGGTCCCATAAATGAGCTAAATAATTACAGGCCGATAAGTTTGCTGCCAAACCTCTACAAACTTTTTTCTAAAATTATTACCAAAAGGCTAACAACTACTCTGGACAGAGAACAGCCACCAGAATAAGCAGGTTTTAGACGGGGATATTCTACAGTCGATCACCTTCAGACAGTAAACCAGGTAATAGAAAAAACGAAAGAAATCAATTTGAAGTTATATTTGACCTTCATAGATTTTAAAAAAGCATTTGACTGTATAGAACACCAAGCAGTTTTTCAAGCTCTAAAAGAACAAGGCATTCACGGCAAATATATACGATTGCTGAACAAGATATATCAACGAAGCAAGGCAAAAATACGAACGGAAATTGATGGAGAACCTTTCCCTTTAAAACGGGGAGTTAGACAAGGAGACCCAATCGCACCCAAACTCTTCACTTGTGTCCTAGAAGATATTTTTAGAAAACTGAACTGGAAGGTCAACTCCGGTATTTTGATCGATGGAAGAAGGCTAACATATCTTCGTTTCGCAGATGATGTAGTGATATTTGCCAAATCGGCACAAGAAATGACAGAAATGTTAGAGGATATATCTAGAACGTGCCGAAAAGCAGGTCTAACGATTAATATTTCTAAAACAAAAGTTATGACCAATCATCAGGAAGTGCCAATAGTTATGGATCAAAAACAAGTAGAATATGTTGAAGAATACACTTACCTAGGACAGATCGTCTCCTTTAAAAACAGAGGTACAAAAGAAATAAATCGTAGAATATCGCTAGCATGGAAGAAGGTTTGGAGTCTGGCTTTTATCCTCCTCGATAAAAAACTATAGATCAACATCAAACGGGAAGTAATGGACACTTGTGTACTACCGGTTTTATTGTATGGATCACATACGTGTTCACTAACGCAAAAACAGAAGGATATGCTGAGAATATGTCAACGTAAGATGGAAAGAAAGATGCTCTACATTTCTATTAAAGTTAGAATACGAAATTCGGTTATTAGAAGAAAAAGTGGCACTTTGGATGCGGCAGACCAAGCAATGAGTATTAAATGGAAATGGGGTGGACACTTGATGAGGCTCGAGCACCAACGATGGACCCATGGGACCCGCGAGTGGGTTGGAGACGACAAGGCCGGCAGGAAACCAGATGGTCGGACTACTTCAAGAAGACAATGGGTGTAGAGTGGACTAGAGTGGCGAAGGACCGTGAACAGTGGAAAAGAACAATAAACTTTTGAAACCTCCCTACCCTAATCAGGAGACTTAGACTTAATAATAATAATAATAATAATAATAATAATAATAATAATAATAATAATAATAATAATAATAAATGTGTATGTTTTAGTTTGCTTTTGTAGTATATTTAGTGTGAAAATCGGTCCGAAGTAAAGATCAAACGAAAGACTGAGATTAGTGGAAGATTGACGGAAGAGTTTAAGGCAAATAAAAAAATTTTCATTTGTGTAAAATTGTGTAATGAAGTGTAATCTCATATTGTGTAATCTACTTTTGTGTGGTTTCAATTTCTTTTGGGTAACTTTATGCAATTTCATTTTACATAATTTTGTGTGTAAACACGTAAGCCAACTTTCACCATGCTGAAGCAGTAGGCCTTTGCCTTTAAAGGGATTTTGCAGGCTCAATAATAATAATAATAATAATAATAATAATAATAATAATAATAATAATAATAATAATAATAATAATAATAGTAATAATAATAATAATAATAATAATAATAATAATAATAATAATAATAATAATAATAATAATAAATTTCTTTACCTGATGCTTATCTTCACCTGTAGATAGGGGTCAAATTCAACTGGATCTTTACCTCTGCTATACTTGCTACTGTGCACCTTCTTTCTAATCTCTACCAGCTAGAAGAGACCGAGTCACATCAGTCAAACTCTGACCACTTCAGCATTTAAAGAGTTCATCCTCTTCTTACATTAAAAATGTTCGAAATATTCTTTAAGTATTTACTATTAGACCTCAGTTTGGGATTAAGGAATTAAATTGGACAGGAAGAATTAATAACACTAACATGAATTGTGTACGAACCTACCCTACTGTACAAAACACAAAATGTAGGTACATTTCGAAAATAATCACATGTATATTTTAGAATGTTCCCTGGAAAAATTACTTCCAAGAAATAAATCTCTCAAAATAAAAATTACAAATTGAGACACTCCACAATTACATGAACTGGGATATCTTGAGTAAACAAACTAGAAGTTAGTTTATTGATTAATTAGTAGTTAACGTAGAAACATTCCACTTGACATTTAATGAGAAAAATAAGTAGTTTCTTTCGTAAAACACATTAGTTTGCCAACGTCTTGAAATTTATAATTCCTTCATCAGGGCTATAGTAAAAAACACAAACAACAAAAGGAATAAACATAACTATCTGAAACATTTTATTTACAAATACACCATATGTATCTAAATCGACATAAGAGAAAAACAAAAGTAATATAAAACCAAAGTAATATAAACTATACACACCTTACTAATATAATAAACGGTCAAGATTCATGTTTACCTCCAAACCAACGCCCGCATGGAGTTGCTGCAGCACACGGGTGCATCGCAAGACCCGTAAGTGAGTGAAAACGTGTTGTGTCAGGGTGTGGCGAACTGCCATTCAATCCATCGTTCCCCCTGTCTCTCCTTTAATTAATAATAAATGTTGCATTTTTACTTAACAACGCCTTTTGAGTAAGCTGCCCTCCCCCTTACCCTCAACTTTCCGTAAGTTGCTTAATCAATCGCAGTACTCTAAGTGACGAGTCACCTTAGGAATACGCTGAAGCCAGTCAGCTCCGAGGGTGGCTCATCACAAGGGCCACGTGCTACAGCCAGTCCATGCCATAACCACATCTCGTACATCCATACAGCGTATTTTGTTCTGCCTGTTCTGAATCTGCCGCGCGATCTGCGAGCCGCCGCCGCCGCCGCCGCCGCCGCCGCCGCCGCGCCGCCGCCGCCGCTGCCGCCCTCGCCCTCACGTTACGGGGGGTTATCTCCTGTAGCCAATTTCGTATCGAGCGGCGAAACGAACTTTAAAATGGGGCTTTAGAAGTTTTACCTTTCGCCGGACGTGATGAATTTAAGTTCCAGGGCGGTTTGTTTCAATTTATTTCGCAAAGCTCCGGCGCTCACCGGCACGGAATTAGCTATGCGGGAGGTGGCACGGCGGGGTGAAGCCCGCCGGCGCAGGAGGGGAGGGGAGAGGGGGTGGGCAGGGGAGAGCGGGGATGTAAAGAATGCGAACACGCACATTGAGTGGGGGAGCTGGTGGAGGGCAAATACGAAGAGCAAGCGGCGTTGTAGTGGCCCGTAGGACAAGGCGAAGGTTAAATCGGAAAGGAAGTAAAATAGATGACAGATGTAGTTACCTTCAAAACAAGGACTAATCAAAAAGAACGATTTGGTCTTTGAACTCAAATGCGCGGGACATAAAGCGACTGGCTGTACTTCATTAATATGTCATTTAATTCCACATTTCCGCCGAGTTTCCAAATGCTCTGCATGGTTTTTACAGCCTCAATTGTTTTTACCGCTTGTATCTAGCTACATTTTAGCCGTGAATTTGGTTGCGCTCCTTTCATAGTACAAATTCGTGTCTTGTCATTATAATTTAATTATTTTTATCTCATTTTACTAGATTCTAGAGGAGTTGGTGACATTTATGGTTGTATTTTTATATGAAATATGTAGGTCGTTTTTCGATACAGCTTCCATTACTCGGAACAAAACTTTCTTGATACCAATCATTGTCAACAACTTTCGTAGCTACCTTCATTTGTACTAATGTTGGTGAAAGAGTGAGGAGCACAACAAAACGTGTGCATAGAATACTATTGATCGTGTGGTATATCACAATATCATCCAGTACAAATTAATTTTTCAACGATGAAAGCTTTTAAAACTTTGAGTAGAGACGTGTTAGACATTGATTTTTTTTAAATTCACCAGCCTCTGAAATGAAACAACTCGTAAAAGCCTTCGGTTAAGACACAGGGTATCAGGTCACGTAATTTATATGTGTAATAATAGTCTATTAAATAAAAACATAAGTGTATTTGTGCGACTAAAGGAAGAGGATAGGATAAGGGGAAAAAAGAAAATTACCGCGCGGTCCCGGCTTGTTTATTAAGGGACTGTTCCAGTATTCGCCTGGTATTGATCGGAGAACCCATAGAAAACTGTCGATCAGATCAGCCGGGCGCTAGACCTATCCTCTAGTCAGCGGCTGAACTCGGCCCAGCTACTTCAACCAGTGGCGAAAATCAGCGTTGAGAATCTCTGGCCGACTGCAGGCAAATACACACTTAAATTATTTCGTTTCCTGTTTACAGAGAGTAAACGCGCATATTTTATACGCCATGATTTCCCCCCTCTGTGATAACCCAGCTGTTTCCCTCACTTCGCTCGGCGCTGAAACGTGTGCTCGGCCTCAGCAACCTGACGCGGGTTCCTGTCCGCTTTCCTGTCCGCTTGTCCTGTCCGCAGTCCGCTCACCGAGCGGCCGTTGCCGGTCAACTTGCAGCAAATTTGCATCACCTCTCGCAACCTTGACTGCCACTCAGCCAATGTGTATTAGACAGGCAATGCTGTTCTTTTTGGCCACGTTTAATCTCAGAGTGCCACAGACCTTCTAAATGTCTTATTATCTCTAAATTATCCTCACTATCGACAGCTTCATTGGCTCCTTACGGCTTTAGCCGGCCACATCAGTTATAACCAGGGTTGCCAGATCGTTCCATAATTCGTCATTCCGTCATAAGGAATCGTACTATAATTTACATCCCCCTAAATAAATATACCATAATTGTACCATGTTCAATAATTAAAAAAAAAGTGAAATATTACTGATTTTATACTAAAGTATAAAATGATACACAAACACACACACGCACGCACGCACGCGCGCTTTGCCTTGTGCCTTACCACACACACACACACACACACACACACACACACACACACACACACACACACACACACACACACACACACACACACACACACACACACACACACACACACACACACACACACACACACACACACACACACACACACACACACACACACACACACACACACACACACACACACACACACACACACACACACACACACACACACACACACACACACACACACACACACACACACACACACACACACACACACACACACACACACACACACACACACACACACACACACACACACACACACACACACACACACACACACACACACACACACACACACACACACACACACACACACACACACACACACACACACACACACACACACACACACACACACACACACACACACACACACACACACACACACACACACACACACACACACACACACACACACACACACACACACACACACACACACACACACACACACACACACACACACACACACACACACACACACACACACACACACACACACACATACACACACACACACACACACACACACACACACACACACACACACACACACACACACACACACACACACACACACACACACACACACACACACACACACACACACACACACACACACACACACACACACACCAGTCCGGATAGCCGAGATCGCTAAGGCAGTAGTGTCGTGGCGATCTCGGATGGAAGGATCGCGGGTTCGAGTCTCGCCTCGCCTCGGGCATGGGTGTGTTTGTGTATGTTTGTGTATGTTTGTGTGGACCGTCCATTCACCCTTCATTATCATCAGTCCTCCTTCCATCCCCTGAGGACTAACAACCCTGGGTATAAAAATCGGATTCAGCCTAATGCTGTTCCCTTGATTGATTTCATGCAAGACTTGCAACGTGATAAATGATACTGAGCCTGTGCATGTGTGCGTGGTCCAAGACGTCCGATTCGCGAACAAATATATATTTGCAAAACATTAATTCAGTCGACTAGTGACAAAGTTATAATAAGCGCGGATGTAGTAAACCTTCGGGTACAGTGTACTTTAGACACTGGTCCCGTTTCAGTTACTTTACACATAAGCATACAAAATTGGTTATAATGAATCTAAACCTCGGCTTTAGTGAAAGTAGGAAATACAACGTTCAGGAAATTATTTCTTTCCTGAAAAATAATATATCGCCTTATTGCCACAAATTTCAACATTAGGCAACTTGAAAACAATATCGTTGGCCAAGTCATAATCGAGAACTCTCCCCTAAGATGAAGGTAGCGGACACGGAATGTGCTGATGACCTTATGCCACTAAGTTTCACTGAGGAGACAAAGGCCGTGTCCTGTGTAGTATACAACTGGCAGCGGCGACGTGCGATTGCTTGCTTCAGTTTCAATCTTGGTGTTATTTAATTTTCCACAGGATAAAGCGCGTTGAGTTCTATGTGGGTAACAGGAAGTATGCGACTGCCACAGCCAAACAATATCAGACGTGCGGCGCGTAATAGCGATCAATTTCATTAGCCGCTTGTATAATCCCGCGTAGTATTTTTAAAACATCAATTTCAAAGTCGTAGAGAAAATACATACTTCAATGAGCGTTTAATGATAACTATTGTTCACTCGTAGAAATTACACTCGCCCCTACGTCGCTCGTGTCGTAAGCATAAACTCGTAAATAATAGCTATCGCTCTACGCACATTGCAGAATGTACTATCATTTATTTCAGAATATGTTTTGAAAATTTTCATAAAATATAATAATATATACGAGGTGCGTTCAAATTCTACAGTCTCCGATTTTATTTTTTACACAATATTTACATTTAAAAAATTGCAACTTATGTCATTTTTCCACGTTATTTTCCTGCGGTGGTACACACTACTTATAACGTCAGGCAATGATTTCATGACCACTGCGAACGCTGATTTAAGAGTCTCTTTCGACCACTAGAAAATCGCCGTTGCGAAAGCGGTACGGCTGGAGAATGGATGAATGGATGACCCTGGAGAGCGTCTTTCATCGTTGAGTATAATACTTTTCGGTTTTTAGGTTGCAGATGTATTGTTGAGCTATCAGTTAAGAAACAAAATTATAGCCCTAATTTTAAAATATTGTGCAAGGGAAAAAAGGTAGCAAATCTGGCACCGGAACAAAGAACAATCTCTTTAGTAAAGCTTAACATTATTTGCTAATTGTTTTGTCCGGTTCAAATATTTCCTTCCGTTAAAAGCTATGCTTTTCACTGAAATTTTTAGAGGAGGTCGTTTCTTCGGAGTATAGGAAACAAGCTCATACCTTGGAGGACACGAATTTGTGTTGGGTAGTGTCCTCTAGAGAGGTTGGCTTCAGTGCGCTTTTCAAAGCCCTCTCAGCCCATGGTTTTCTGTCAGGATTTTCTTTCCCTTATCCTTTGGGCGAGTCCCTCTGCGCAAGGCAGCGAAGGCTGCACCTATTTAATGGCGGTGCTGACTCTCCTGGAACATGTGGTTGTTGGTGCGTGCAACTCTGCTCCCAGTTACCTTTTTTTAAAAATTTGTTGCGTCCTTGTTGACGCAACGCGTCTCTAAACCCTTGTTGGGCGTTGAGTGCTTTCGTTGGAGTAATCCTCCGTTGCCAAGTAATTACTATCATTAATTTACTGTTGTGTAATTACTGTGTTTGTCGAGTCTCGTCACGTCGGAGTCAGTCGGTGCCTTTTATCCCTTCGGCCAGGGGCTCGACGACGTTAGATTCCGGGCTTCCTTGCCAGTCACCCAACCAAGAACCCGCGAGTCTCGAATTCGCTTAACCTTCGTGACTTCACGGAGTAAACGAATTCGGCTAGCGCCGCCGCCTTTTCCACGCTTCCTTGTTGCCGGCTCGGTGCGGGGTACGGGGGACTCCGTTCTTGCCATCATTGTCCCTAGTTAGCATATCCACAGTCTGTTTCACTGTCTGCCACCCGGAAACCCGCCCAGTAACTGAGGCTGGCTCTGGGAATGAAGCCGAATAAATAGTAACATAACCGGTTTTAAACAAGTCAGAATTGGGGCGCAATGTTTAGAGCACGTTTGCCCGAGTACGCGTCACATCAAAGGCTGTACAGAGTTATTACTAGGGAAAGGATTTTAAAGTGCATATTACGGTCGTAAAAGCGTGAAAAAGGTTCTGAAAATACAGACAAAAAGGTGCAAAAAAGGTGCTGCGGAAATAACTGTATTAAGGTTTAAACCAGTTACATGAACTCATACATATCATTTTGCATACAACTTTTCTTCTTTATAGAGTCCGTACGAGGTGATTCATACCCACACTGTAGTAGATAGAAAATGAATATACAATTGCCAGTACTGACTGCACTTATTTTTCCTGCAGATCGAGTAGCAGAACGTGCTTCGTAAGCGCGGCCAACTGCGCCCGCACGAGCACTTGCCCGCGTGGGAACCACGGAGCTCTTGCGGCCACAGGCAATTCCCCCGACTCCCTTCTCCTTTTCCTCCAAATCCACACACGCTGCCAGCGGTAGCGGTAGCTCAGTGCATCAACTGATGTCACTGCAGCGCCTCTGACCAGGAGGTCCTAGGTTCCCACTCCCCACGGCGGCAGGATTTTCGACACTAGCTTTTCAGCTAGGTCGAAGTCAGTCGCTGTCTGGAGGAGAATCCTAGCGGCCGGCTGTTCTGATCGGTAGTTTTCCGTGGTTTCTCCGACCAACACCAGGCGAATGCCGGAGCAGTACCCTATCAAACGAGCCCCGGACCTTCCTCTTCCTTGTCCTATCCTCTCTCTTTACACACACACTAACATGCAATACACTACCACATATTCTGGGAGATCGGTTGGGAGCTTAGAGCTTGTCCCGGCTGGGGCGGTGCCCCGCTGGTGGGAGAGTCCTGGTTAGGGGGAAACCCCACTAGCCGACGGTAGGTTGATGACCAAAGCAGTTCACGCGCCCGGAAACACGAAAAAAATCAATCAATTAATCGAACTATTTACGCTGTTCATTTCCTTTTCAGTTTCAGATGGGACAAGATATTTGGAATCTGCATCTCCGCCGATGTCTTCAAAGGACACCTGACAGACTGCATCGCGCACAGAGGTAGCTTTAGGTGTCTGGGTTTCGGAATTAACTTTCTTGCGTCGACCCACAGTGTCAGCGAAGCTTCGGGCCATGTCCACAGAGTTTCACATCTGGTACAGACATTGTGCCTCAGGAAAGGCAAATAAGGCCCTCGGCCATGCACCGTTGTTGAGTATGTGTTAAATTTAGAAACTGCACTTCATCAAGATTCAGCCGAGAAGCCAGCCCATCCATCATTCGCAGAACCAAACATTGTAAAATTCATACATAGGGCTTAGTTTTTAAATTTAAGTTTAAGTACTCTATATAATTTATTTTTTAAGTACTTATAAATTAAGATCTGGTGGCTAAAAGCCTCAACCTATAATTCTATGGTCATAGAAAACTGTAAAAAATGTTATTGGATGGTACTATCAGTTGTAAAAATCAATTATTGGGTGAACAGTCAAAATTAGTAATTAATGACATAAACTCTTAACTTTTAAAAACAGGTTTTAGCTCATTGTAAGGAAACCAGCCATAGAAATGGCTTCCACTAACAAAATCCCAAATTTAGAAAATTGTGGGGATTGATTGGTACCTTTGTTTGCCTTTGAAAAGGTTGGAAAAGTCATTTTTTAGGCAAAATAAAAATTTCTCTATGTACATGATAAGTTTCCACTAGCGACCGCTAGAGTGCACTGAACAGTAGGCGCACTAGCTACGAACGCCTGTGTATAGGCAACGTGCTGGGTATACATGTTTTGCATTTTGCCTAATAACAAGGCGCCATTGGCTATTCTTTGCAAAGGCAATGAGCATATAGCTGCTTCGTTATCGATTGGTACTGCGTCACGCTCCAGTGACCTCCGGTGGCAACCCCCCCCCACTTTACTGAGGCTATACGAGGGGCTCTCTGCCCGGCATTTCTTGCCATTAGCTTCAGATATGTAGTTAGCTACAACTTCTTGCCTGAGACGGGTGTGCCTCGGCCGTTGCCGATATGTTTTTGTGTCTTTTATTTCAGAGTTCTCATTGAAATATAAATTTTTGGAGTGGCTTTGGCCACACTGTGATGGAATTGGATTGATTAATTTATGCTATGTTAAGATGTATATGTTTATTTGAAGTTAATATCGCCTTTTTATAGTGTCATTTTTTTTCTTATGTATGGTTACGGTGTGAAAGCACAAATTGTTTGTGTTTGAAAACACAAATGTTTATGTATGTTTATGGTGCAGGAACTCGTGTCGAGCCTAAGCAGCGGCGATTTTCCTCACAGAGCTGCGTAGGGCGTAATGGCGGCGCAGTCTCATGTAATACGAAGTCTGCACATTTTTTAATTGTTGAATTGAATGTTGCTGCACATGGATCCACGTCTTGAGTAAGACGACATTCGCGCATTGGACCTCTGGAACCCATACGAGACGGATGAAGGGCCCGTACGGCAGTCAAGTCGTGGCCTACTGTAAACCTCTGTTCTTTGGCCCCGTGAGCGGCTACACAAGTCGCTCGGGTATCAAGCCGCAGTTGGCACTTAAGTGTTCAAACGGCTTTACAAGAAAAGGTGGCATTATAATTATATTTAATGATAAAGCGATATACCATATAATCAATGCAATTCCATCAACCACGTAAAAGTTGTAGCAATAACAAGACGCTAATTCAGGTTGTTTTTTTACATCGTTAAGGTTATGCTGTTTTAAAGTGTAATCCATTTCCTTGCAGCATAGCACTCAATTTGTTTGTTTTTGTAATAAAAGGCTTCTAAATGTCAAGTTTTTGTCATATTGTAATTGTATGTCAGTCGTTTGTCGCTCTAAAATGGGCTATTAGCAAATTATGGCTTTGACATTGTAAATCTGCTTAAATTTATGTATTTAAAGGCAAAGCGGCCTTCCAAGTCTTTTACAAATTTACGCTTTGATTGTTTAACTCTAGTAATTCTGTTTCATTCCTCTTACAGCATTGTCACGCATCAAAGAGGCATTTTCTTTATTTGTAAATTACCTTTGTAATAAATGTTTGTTATAAGTGAAGTTGGATTGTGTCTCTGTACCGTAGACTCCTTAGTTGAAACTCACTTGGGAATTATTGAACCTTGTGCCTTTTCCTTTTGAAAAAAGCACCCTTACGAAGTCTGACTTCTAGGATTTTTTGTGTTAATTCTGCTCAAATTCATTGGGAACCTTACATGGTCATAATTCCTTTTATTGCTGTTCATTGAGCTGGCGACCGTGATAAATTTACGTTTGATTTGTAACAGTATGGCCAAAGCCCTGACACTTGAAGCAGCACAGAGGGTTTGGCACATACTGCCGCACGTGAAGATTATGAAAACCGCAATTATTTTTCTTTGGAGAGAAGGGAGATTGGAAGTTAAGATCAAAGTAGGAGTGGGGATCCCTCTCTCATTTTCCTTCGTGATCCTCAACATCTCCATTACCTCCCGACACTTGAAGAAAAGCCGGAGAGAGTTCCTCTTCGGTTTCGAAGGCGAAATCATCGTGGTTGACCACTCTCTTACAGAGGTTAAGAGCAGGGTGAGTGGGCACTTTCACCTGGAGGCCGGCAATCTGCTTGGTTTTGGCTAACTTTTCAATCTGCTCGTCGGTGCTCGTTCCAAAGACTCCTCTGTCGCTCGACCGCTTGGAGCTTCCCGAAAGTCTTTTCAGTCTCTCGCGCAAGACGGACCGCGCTCACACTCTTAAAGGTCTTCCCCTCCTCAGCGCAAGACATAAGAAGAAACTGCGTTTCTTGGTTTATCCTCTTCTCTAGCAAAGAAGCTATTCAAATCAACAGTATTCTCGAAACATCGCCTTTTCCTTGTTGAAGAAGGCAGGGGTGGTGATTGGGAATCCATACGATGGACGGAAATCCATCTCCGTGCTCCCCACCCAACACGGAGTCCAACAAGGGGACACCACACTGGGGCGCAAGAGTTGACACGGAGAGATAGGGAGGGATATCACAACGCTGCACCGCCGTGGATCCCCCCGCTCACCCTGGCGTTCACTGCAAGACCTAGTCCGAGCCGATTGATCGGGAGTGGGTTAGCTCCCGACTAAACTTCTAGAACTGTCCGAGGCCAAAAGAAGTGTATTAAGACCTACAAGGTGCAGAGACCTCCCCTCAGTCACCAGGGCTCACTGGTATTCGCGTGGCGAACAAGGCTAGACTTGGTCTACCCACAAGACACCAGCGTCAAGGTGACAGTCGGGAACGCATACGACCCGGAAACACACCCACAGGCCCCTCAACTCTCAGGTCAACCATTCCTTTCGACACGGGTCGACATGCTCGGCAAACAAAACAAGCGATCAGCATACAAGGCCACTGAGGAAAATAAAAGTGTGAAAAAGAATATGGGTGACATGAAATGAGAAGCAAGAAGATGAAAAATGAAGGAAGGAACACTTGAAAGCCTTCCCTGCATCAGAACATGAACCAACCCACCTGGACGGGTCCTTTTCCTAGTTGATACAAAAGATTCATCGGGTTTAAAAAAATTATTTCAGAAACTATTACTCATGATATAATGAGTGATGTATTTATAGAACTAATCTCTTTTTGTATTTTTTTGTAAATGTTTAATATGTTCTTCTTTCGCCATACAAAACATCCGTAATGTGATAGAGTAATTCCGGTAAAAACGATGTAGAATTTCTTCTGAAACACTAATCGCCCTATTGATATTGGCAATGGAGGAGCGTAAACAATGTCTTTGACATTTTCTCAAAGGAATCGGGGACTGGAAGGTAAGGAAAACCTAGGAAGCCATGGCGAACAAGCGCCAAGACGTAAGCACGTCGCCCCATTTCATCGATGTGGAAGTTCGTAATTAAGTTAACGACGAACATGTGTATGCAAATTCGGAGAAACATCTTGTTGGAGCACGAAATTTTGTGAATTACCTTCGAGTTGTGGCAATAACCACCAATTTCGTATTCCTAAAGGCAAAACGCTTTCTGCTGCCCACTCTCCATTTTGGAAACCGGGGTAGTGTTGGTGAATCACAATGAATCCAGATGACATGACGATTTATGATGTGACCAAGGCTGGGAGAGTTTGCAGTTCTACCGATGTATTACTTATTATGACGATACCGATGTATCATTTTCATAGTCCCATGTATTGCCTATCCCCTATCCCCACACCCGGTTTATAAGAGGTGAGAATGATCTAAGGAACACCTCGATGCACAAATAGATGATTACGCCACAGCCGGGTCGGGGGAGATACATCATTACCATCTCGGCAACTACTAAGAAGGAATTACACATCGGAAAAATGCTAGAGTTAAGGAAACATACGGGAGATGCCTGGGATGGAAATTAGGATGGCAGAAAGTTAAATAATAACAATTCAAAATATTAAATAAATAATTCTAACGGTTAAATATTAATGTCTGGGCTCTCCAAGACTGTTTCGAATATCTTAAATGTTGATAAAGAAGGACGCAAATTTATCTGAGGTCGTTTTGTTCCCCGCTGGCATGCTCCTCAAACCTCCCGCTCAGCACCCAACCCATTATAGCTCTGTAGAAGGCCACAACAAGATGGCCGAAACGACTGGAAGCGGTAGCTCAGTGCATCAACTGATGTCACTGCAGTGCCTCTGACCACGAGGTCCTAGGTTCGAGTCCTGACGGCGGCAGGAATTTAGACACTAACTGTTTAGGTAGGTCGAATTCAGTCGCTGTCTCGACCGACTGCTGTAGCGGCCGGCTGCTCTGACCGGTAGTTTTCCGTGGTTTCTCCGATGAACACCAGGTGAATGTCGGAGCAGTACCCTAACAAACGGGCCACGGACTGTATGCGATATTTCCTTCCTCTTCCTTATTCTATCCTCTCCCCTTACACATACACACACACACACTTACACTAACATGCACTACACTACCACATATTCCGGGAGACCGGTCGGATACTTAGAGCTTGTCCCGGCTGGGGCGGTGTCCCGCTGGTGGGAGAGTCCTGGTTAGGGGGAAACCTCACTAGCCGACGGTAGGTCGGTGCCGGATCTCGTCATCCAGCGGGCGAAGATCACCGCCATCTCACGAGAAAAAACATGCACTACACTTACGGGACTAATGAACAAAGCAGTTGACGCGCACGGAAACACGAAAAAAATCAATCAATCATGGCCGAAACGTCAGCTCCATTGACAGAGACGCGGCTGATCACGGACAGCCAAGAATCCAATGACTCCAGCCGCGGCAACCTACGAGTCCAACCCACCCCTTGCTTGCCTTGCACCTGCACCGCTCCTCCGCTCTCCCCGCGCCTCAAAACCCCTGGACCCGTCCCACCCCTTCTCAGCCTCTAACTGCCCCTCCGCCCACGTGCCATCGCGCTCCCGCCGCCATGCTCACGTACTCTGGCCTAAGGACCCCGGCTTTCGGAGGTGCTGCGCGGCGTGGCTAATTAGGTGCGGGCGGCGGCGCTGAGCCCCAACGCCCGTAAAACCATCAGGCCGCCTCGTAAAGCGGAGCTCGTAAAATCGCATGCCGCAGCGACCTACCTCCTTCCCCCTTCACAATTCACCTGCAAAGGTGGCTCAGAGCATCAACTGTCACTGCAGTGTCTCTGACTGGGAGGTCCTGGGGTTTGAGTCCCGACGGTGGTTTTAGACAGCGAAGTCATATTCTTCGGCTATCCGGAGGAGAATTCTAGCAGCCGGCTACTCTGTTTGGTGGTTTCTCCGATCAACACCAGGCAAATGCTGAAGCAATATCCTTACAAACGGGCCATGGATCTCGCGCGCTCTTTCCTTCCTCTTCCTTGTCCTATTCTAGCGGATTCGGTGGATAACGGTTAGCGTACCCAAGGTTGCGAGTTCAAACCCGATCGAAGCCGTGGATTTTCAAGGGCGAAAAAATCATTTGTACGCCTTCCTTCGGAGGGGATGTAAAGGCGGCTGTCCTATTTAGTAGAATTTCTGCATGTAAAAGATCCTCAAGCCTAAAAGGCGCCTCTGAGATAAATTCAAATCACCTGTTTCGTCGCCAAACATAATACCTTCTTTCTCCGCTAGATGGTGAAGAGTGAAATTTGCGTGGTCAGACGGAAGTGCAGGACTAATGGCTCGAGTTGCGCCACGTAAAATAAGGCATTAACTATCTCACATCTCACTTAGACACATACACAGTCACATGTACTACACTCTCACACTTGTCGGGAGCTTAGAACTAGAACGGTGCAACGCTGTGGGAGATACCTGGTTAGGAAAATTCTTCAACGACGATGTAGGTCTGCGCCGTATCTCGCCAGCCAGCGGGGAAAATCACCCCCATCTTCCGTGATGAAAACGTGCACTATAATTAAGGGACTAATTATATTTACCAGTTTCTTCACTCTGGGTCGCCCCGCCCCTCTCCGACCTACCTATATACACCCTGCACTGTCTTTCTGCCATCTTCTACTTCTAGCTTTTCGCTTGCATCAGTTAATCCTATTTTTCTCCGCCCCGCACCAATCCTCCCCATTCAACTTGGTTCTACTACATTCCGCCGCACCACTTCACTCCGCCGCACCACTTCACTCCACCTTCGAAATTCGAAAGGGACACTTTCTACGGAAATATTATACTCATAATACATATTTGCTTCTGAAACCGAAACGCTAAAGGATTTATATGCTAATATTACGAAGATGATGTATTTTTTCCATTTGATTTGACTATATTGCATATACGTCCACTCAGTTATCGAGGTCCACACCAACCACAAGACAGTACAGTGTGCGGCTAGCAATGACGGACAAGAATATTAAGTAGATTTTCCAAATATATACAAGTTCTACAATCTATGTTCCAAAAATACAAGGTCTTTTTATTTCAAAAATAGGTTCTATAACGTATTACATGGCATGACGAAGACAAAGTGCAAAGTGATTTAGCTCCATCCATAAACCGACCTGGAGAATTAAGATTGTATCATTTCGAGCAACTTCAAGGAACGCGTGTATCCCCCTCGTATCTCCACCATTGTTATGCTCGTTCGTGAATTGTAGTTTTCATGACCACCAGCATATTGGAGCATGTAAGTGGAACGTAGCATTTCGGTCCAGCCTCCGTCATGCTTCGGGGTTATTTTGAATAGTTTACAAAACATTTGTATCATCAACGATGTTGCTTGTAATTATAAATATTGCAACCTGTATTGTCGCCCGCCATTATCACACCAGCGTCGCTGACCGTGAGGTCTTAGAGTAAGAATCCGGACTGTGGAGTATTTTCTACACTGATTCGAATTTATGGACAGTCCAACGGACATTTATAATTATGGAATTAACGGACAGTCCAACAGACATTTATAATTATGGAATTAACGGACAGTCCAACGGACATTTATAACTATGAAATTAACGGACAGTCCAACAGACATTTATAATTATGGAATTAACGGACTGTCCAACTGACGTTTATAATTATGGAATTAACGCACAGTCCAACGCGCGGACTCGCATACAGTCTGAGGAGGAGATATTTAGTTGTCAATCGATTTTTCGGTCATGGTCTCACAGAACATTGATTCTGATGAACTACGTATGGAAGGAACTAATTTACTACACTTATTTTGGTACAAGATATACTATTTTTTTGTCTTGGGATCGGCATTAAAAATATTTTTTCTCGAAAATTTGGAATTTCCGTCCCTTTAATCCAATACTTTGTTTTCTTTGAAAGAAAGTAAGGGAGAATGTAAATTATCATCAGTTTAGTAAAAACATATAAAATAACTTTAGAAAACTACAGAGTTAACCAAAACCTAAATCAAATTTTTGGTTGCGGTTAAATGGCATGTGAAGTGCATGGGAGTGTGTTGAAGTGAAGTACTGAAGGCATGTACACTTACTACAACTGTATCCTCTTGTGGTCATTCACAAGCGAGTCGGCAGCCATGTTGATTCATGTCGCTCAGTTGTTGTTTTTTTACTTTGCAATAGTGAATTGTTTTAAATCACTTTGTGGTATGCCTACAACAAAGTTTACCCTGCCGTGGGCGTACGCAAAGCAACACTTTTTAATGAGTAACCAGTGAAGGTAAGTTGTATTTGCCACGCACGATGGCTGAAGAATGAAATTTTAAATGTATACATGTCACTCCGTCACTCGCACTGCTGGATAGAGTCAAACACAAGTTACTTTTCTTGTCAAGAAAGGAGTGTTAGCCTTCCACGAACAAAAACAATGCTTCTATTCCACGAATGGTATCTGGGAAGGATGTCGATAAACTTCTTATCTCTATTATGCGTAGTGTCGCCATACCCTGAAGTAAATTCTTAGTGCTTGATTGATAGAATCCAACATGCGGGTACTGGCGTATAGCACGGTGTTTTTGTGTAATTGATGAAAATTATTTTTTTCTGTAATATGAGAATGTTTAATATTTTAAATGTTGTGTTTATGCATTTTTCTTCGTTAGTGTGCAAAAACATAAATGTTATAACTTAATAATGCGGGCGTTGGACGTAGTCCAACGCGCGAGTGCTCGTGCTACGAATGGCCGCGCGAGTGACGGAAATATAATAAAATCTTCAAAATGGTTTGCAACTAATTATTTACGTATCTTTCCAAGGTATACTCAATTATAATATAAGCACAGATATATAAGAAAAATGTGTAAATGATGTTAATAAGAAAAATAAACTCCTTAATAGTTGTGTTGGACGGAGTCCAACGCGCGAGTACTGGTGTTACGAATGGCCGCACGAGTGACGGAATGTTAATATTCGATTTCATTAGGGTAAAGATGGAAGCTGTAGTAACGATTTACCTCAGTCGCTCGATGAGAGCTTTGTAACCAAAGTTCAATTGATGTTTGAGTGTTCATAGGTTTGTTTATCAATAGTGAACCTGCCTCATTTGTATTCAGAAATTTTCAATCAACCAGTATCCTGAAATTTTGAAATTGAAAAAAATGTTTAGAATATTGCGTTTTCAATGAGAAGTAATTTTAACTTTTCAGCGTCACATTTGCTGCTCTAAATGGTAAATATGACGTAAACGAATTGAATTCTGTCAATGATATTTTCACTTCACATTGTTGTTTAATGGAGTATTTACTCAATTGATGACGAGTTCACATTGCAGCCAGTTCTAGAACGTGCTAGACCATGGGGAGACCAATTAGCCCCGACTCTCTAACACATAAAATAAAGAAAGAATAGGAGACGAGGCTGAATATTTAATTGTAATGTCATTAGATCGTTACATATTTATCACTCAAAATTTAAATTTATATGAATATGCATCTGCTAGTTTTGTAACACCCGTGTGAAGCTTCGTGAGTTTGATTTATCTATTCACTATTTTTTCATAACTTAAAATGGGGATAAAACCTATATTACTAATTTCCAATGCGTGCCATCAAAAAAGTGTTCAGTTATCTTGCAGTATTGAATCCCTTTCCTTTTTTAAAAATTCTGTTACTTGCGTAACAGCGTTCCCATGTCCTTTTTTGTGTTGGACGCGATGAGTAATTCTACTTGAACATACGTCAGTTTTACGTCAGGTCAAGTCAGGGTGATTGTCATTTATCATTATCGGCCAGGGGTCAGCGCCGTTAGCATCGGGGGCTCCCAGACGGTCTCCCAACCGGCAAGCCGCTGTGATTCGCGCTACTTAGCTTCCGTGACGTCACGATGGTTGGTGAATAAATTCGACTTGCGGCACCTTCACGTAGGGACAATAAGAGTGAAAATATGTAGCTTTATTTTTTATTTTATTTTACGTCATAACAGTTAAAAACTGTGTGTGACGTGCTATGGGGAAAAGTGATTTGCTGATTGCTGATTTGCCGTTTCAATTTGTTATATTATGCAAATAGTTTAAAATGTCAAGCTTTATTGCAAGAGTACATGTTTTGAAAACGAGGGACGTAAGGAATGAATTTTCAAATTTGTATGAATGCAATAAAGCAACCTTACAAACGAGTTGTAGAGTCCATGTTATATTTGTCTATAACAGTTTTAAGAGAATAAAAGTTATTTTGTGAGGAACAATTTTATTGACGTCACGGATACTTGACGTCTGTGCGTAAAAACGGTCGTGGGCTGTTCGGTTTGCCGCTACCAAATCATGATTCTCTCGCTGCGATTGACTGAATGTCTGATGATGCAATTATTCATGCCATAAACGGCATATACGTTTGTTAATAATTTGTGGCATAAGATATCATTTTGTGAACGATATCTTGTAACAAAAAAGCACCTTTATAATGCTGGAATACAAAAAAGTTTTTATTAAATGGAAGCAAATATTGTTTTGTTGTAAAGTTTTACTAAAAACACCCTTTATTCACAAATCAACCTAGTGTAAATACGAGGAGGTATGGAATCCAAAGCTCTATAAAAAGTTCACAAATAATGCACAACCCCAGTTTTTTGATGTCGTTTTAATATTTTCGACGCTATTTATTTGAGTTGTACAAACACACTTCACACAAACACGAACATTCTAACTTCAGTTTTTCAAAAAGCATTAAAAAAGTAGCTTACTACATACGTTTACACAATATATTTTGGTTTCTACATGCTTCGGGATGGATTTGAAATTGAAACTCGCTTTAAAATGCGCAAATCATATTCGATTTACACAATACTTATGAATGCAACACTACACAGCAATGCGTTTGCGTTTTGTGCACTACCGAAGAATTGCTTTGGAATGGATGAGAGCTCATTTCAGTGGATAGATATCTCACACTTTCTTCGTTGAATGTCACACTTCTCTTAAAAACGTGTGCTAGCCGAGTGTTATATCTTCACGACATGTCAAGGTCACGACTTCCAGAGGTCGCCACTGCGTCTGCGCAGTGATATCCGCACGGTCCGGAGTGTGCTCCAACCGCCCGTAAGCCACCAAGTTCCCCTCTTTCCCCTCCAATCCCGCGGGAGCCACGACTCCGTCGGCTCGTTCGCATTTGCCGAGTGTGCTCTAGCTGGCTCTCACGAAGGGCATTGGCCGTGGACTGTCAATCGCAGCTTCCGAACGGCGCGTGTTTTGAAATACCATGTTTCGGAAATGCTCTGAGAGGACATGTATTCCCCTCTTATTAAGAAATATTTAAGAAAAATTGCACCGCAATTATTTGGGTGTGCACGTGCGAACGTGCGAATACCCACGCGCCGCCACTGGTATACATACTTCAGTGTTATTGCATTATTCGTAAAAACTGTTTTTGTTAAAATATTTAATTCATTGCAGGTTACAGGAGAGTAGTTCATTTGTTGTTCCTGAGCAGTATGTGCTTATGTGTTTAACTTTTTGGGAGATTATTGTGTGTTGTTTTGTTCACCAGTATTTGTTAAGCAACACATGCAGTAGCCTACATTGTGTTTAAGAAAATAACACAATTTATTTCACTATTTTCATTTGAGATTAACACAATTAGTTCCCTGGATTCCTTTTCTTTGTTAATTTTATGTATTTTTTGGTTGGCGATCTTAGAGTGGATTATAGGGGAGAGGAATCATTAGTTTATGAGATCATGGGGACATGTTTCTTAATTCTTGGTAAGTGTGAGGATGTTGTCCTAGTGGAATGGGTTTTACACTTCAGGCTAAAGGAAAATGTTAGAGAAAGTTGAAGTTTAATTGTTTTATGGATGTCACGATGTTGGAGTCCAAAATCGCGGTGAATTTTTTTTCGGACAAACCAGAGGGCGCTTGTGATACCACAAAGAAAAAATATTTTGAATTGTTTGAAGTCAATTGAGATTAATATAGAATGCTGTCCGTCCACCTTTAAACGAGGTTAACGCGAAAACCTTAGAGATTATTTTCACTAAAACGATAATTTCGGATGTCCCGACACCTTGAATTTGAAACGGATATTTTGATTTTGACAATCTTTATATAAAGTCTCAAAAATGGCTCGAAATCTTTTGTTTAAATGTTTTCTCGTATACAACAAAAACCCTTATGAAAATATCGCGCGTCCCATTTCTGTTGCACTCTCGGAATTATCGAAAATTGCAAAAGTACAACAATTTTCGATGTTATTCTACAACTACAATTTTGAAGATAGAGACTTTTTCTTAATGAAATCTTTTCTTAAACGTTGGATCTTTAAAGAAAGTTATGTTCAATTTTTCGAAAATATGAGTAGATTTTACGTAACGATGCGTTTAATTTAGCCAATTTAAAAAATAAATATTTTCTCAAAAATGATCCATTTTTTTCTTTAATTTTTTCTTCAAAAGAGCTAAATAAGGTAATAAAAATGTCACAGGTCCTGTTAAAGCGTCGTAATAACTAGTTGTGGGAGCTGCATAGCTTGGGCAGAAGATCCGCAAAAACGTTTTACTGAGATTTTGCCATTTTGGGAATTCTGAAAACGACAAGTGTTGACTGTGCACACCTTGGCGTTAGAGTTTGCTTTTATTAATAAATACTGAAAAACAATACCCGTGTAACCTATGCCTGGGTGAAACGAAATTGATAATCTTTCTTGTTTTATCCCATTATTTATGCGTGTATGAACCGGTATGCACCACGCAGTTTTTGCTTTGTTCTGACGTGCCAAAGAGCGGAAGCATAGAAAATACAGCGCCATGGAGCTTCGAAAACTGGACTCTGATTGCACGTAAATGATTCAACTCTCCCTGCAGTCGTCACTCGCGAATTTCCTCGGTTTTCACGAACGCGGTGATCTGCCACCCAGATGGCTCGGCTGCTGGGTTTCAAAACAATGTGTGGTCGCAGCGTCTGGGAAGGAACCAATTTCTTCAAATGATGACTATGGAAGGGTATGCTGGCACAGTCGTTTCCGGGGAGGTGATGAGCTCTCATGGTTATCTTTGAAGTAGTTCGAGCGAATGTTCTTAGGCAAATTATTTTTTCTCTCTGTAATGCAGTCGGCAGTTTTTGTGGGAAAAATAACTCCTCTCAAGCGCAGAGTGTTTGAAATGGCCGCCCTTTGCTGTTAATTCATCCCAAATGATGGTTATAACTGCTATTCTGTATAACTGTTATAACTGTATATTCGAGATTAGGCGCCAAATTTGAATTAATTGAGATGTCTGTGTAAACAGGTATTGTTTTCGATGAACTCTTTTTTTAAAATTTCCAAAACCTTAAAATTGCATAATTACAATATTGATGATAGAGTTTTTTACTTAATAAAATCTTTTCTTAAAAATTAATTCTTTAAATATGGTCGTACAATTTTTTTTGAAAATATGAGTAGTTTCGCGTAATTTGGAAATCTTCGAAATTGAAAATTAGAGTTTCTTTGCAGCGCTTCTTTGCAGCTAATATTGTTATCAGCAATATCAAGCCACAATACAATGGCAACGCTGCGACAAAATAGTTTGAAATTATGAGAATTACTTCCCATTATTTGGTCATAATGTTTCTCGGAAGGAATGCAGTTTTAGATGATCGAATTTGTCTTGATGAATTAGCTTCAAAATAACTAATTTTCATACTTCATATGCTATGCTTGGTATTGAGATTTACAAGTGAGAACTGAGGTGTGTTACTATTGTTAGAAATTGCGGCATTGAAATATTACGAAACTGTTTCTAATGCGATTAAGTACGTGCTATTGTAAGTGTAATTGTAAATTCTGGCAAATGAATGTTCGATTTAGTTTCTCTTACTTGTTGATGTAAATTGCATTATGGTGTGTAAAGTATACTTCGTCTTGATTTAAGCAAAATTCAGAAATTTCAAAACTGTAAAATTAAAATTATAGTCATGTATGAGAAATATGTTTATTCATTTTTGAGAACTCTATTGCTTTGTTTTTAAACACCTTCACTTATTTTATTTTAATTAATCTCCAATGGATGGAAAGTTATCTTGCAACCCTAGCGTGGGCAAGATCTTGAGCATCGTCAAACCAATGGTAAAAACCAGTACACTTTTTAAGTGCATGAAAAAAATAAATAAAATAAACATTGTGCTTTTTATTTTCATTTGAACTTTTTACATTCTTTTTACACATACACATTCTCTTGGTTAGTTGCGTTTTACAAAAGAGCTGTCCTCGCAGAAGGCACTGGACATGGCGAAGACAGCAACGCGTCCAGGGGCTTCTGAGCCCGCCCGCGCGCCCCGCGCCGCCGCCACGTGCCGCCGCCGGGCCACTCGCCACCTTTCTCCAAAAGGCATAGTCCACACTCCGCCATAATGCGTGTTGGAGAGGAAGGAAGGGAAACTAATAGTACACTATTGTCGAAAACGGCCGATTGCATCCCGCTGTCAGCTTTCCCGTACAACTACCTCCCAGCTCGTGTGTTTTATTTCTGACTCTCTAGGAAGGCATATTAGGTTGCGTCCCGCGGTCAGGTTTCCCTCACTTCTACCTCTCAGTTCGTATCTTTCGCTTCTGGCTACCTTGGAAGTCAAAGCCTGATTGCCTCCCGCGGTCACGTTTTCCCACCCAGTTCATGCCTTTCACTTCTGGGTACCTTGAAAGTCATAGCCTTATTGCGTCTCGCGGTCAGATTTCCCTCACGTCTACCTCCCAGTTCATGCCTTTTACTTCTGGCTACCTTGGAAGTCATAGCCTGATTGCGACACGCGGTCACGTTTCCCACCCAGTCATGCCTTTCACTTCTGGGTACTTTGGAAGGCAGAGCCCGATTGAGTCCCGCGGTCAGGTTTCCCTCACACCTGCCCCCAGTTCATCCTTTCCCCTTCTGGCTTCCTCGGATGACGAAGCATAATTCCTTCACAGACAGAGTTTCGTGATGTGGCCTTGGCTCCCTTGCCTGTCCTTGGAGTCCTCGGTATACGTAGAAATGGTTTTCAAAAAATTAAGATTAATTTCCAAATAACAAGCTTTCCTTACTCTATCTACTTTGTTGTTTTTTTCTTTTTTGTAAAAAATGATTTAAGATACTTCAAATACTTTCATGTCCGACATTTTAAATACGTTAACTTCGACGTAATGATACCTGGTTGAGCTCATTTTTTTTACTCTCGAGAAAAACGGAGCAGGATGCAATCGGTCTGAGAGGTTTGGGGGAAAGAGGTAAAAGACTTAGGAAAAATTGACCGCGACATGCAACCCGGATAGTTTTCTGAGAATGAAATGGTCGTAAATCATCAATGGCCTGAAACCTTTCACGCGAACTCTAAGCTAGGTGCTGTTGCATTCCAACGCGGGTGAAAGGAAAAAGGCTCTGAAGATTTTGATATGAGTTAATAAGTAAAAATCACTTATAATATCACTTTACAAACCTTCTTAAACAAGTTTTCCAAATTGTCCGCCAGAGACCCAGAGTTGTTGACAGATTTAGGATGCTTTTAAATTTAGATTCCTCAGACTTTGTACTCAGATTTTTATATAATATACGCTATTTAAAAGAAATGTGACGATATGGATAAATTAATAAAATGAGGAATATGTGAAGTAAAAATACAGTGCTACAGGAAAGACCTCCCCAATGAGCCGAATCAGTGCCTCCTATTAAAAATTGCATTTATGTTGGTAGCAACCAGATCACTAGGAAACAATTGAAAGTGACAACACTTTCAGCATCTATTATGATTGTGGTGAGCAAGAAATTTAAGGTTTCAAGCTGCAGCTCGAGCTACCAACATAATTCCTGTTGCAATCACTGTCACCAGCAAGGTACTACTGAGGAGAGACTTTCCTGACGCGCTATACTTCAGTACTAGTTACACGAGCAATACAGGTCATGTTGACGTAAAATGTGTCGGAATTTTGCCTTTGACTAACTCAAACACATGTTGCATGTGAATCGCGGAAATCCAAAGTTGGAACCTCTTCGTGGACCTGGAAATACGCGATGAAAGTTAGTCAAATTGGCTGTGTCAAAATGGCGAATTATTTTGTTCTTAGTCACTTCACCCCACTACCTTAATACGTGCAACGTTTTGAATCTCTGCCAAATACACAGCCCATTCCACGAGCGTTCCATTTATCTACATGATTTAGCTGTTTGTCAAATGAAAATACTCGCTTCCAGGTCCACGTTCCTCTCTCCCAGTTCTCTGCGTAAAATAATGGCGAATTCAGCCATGCTGCGTCCGCAATCGCGCTCCTGGCTACAAGCCATTCAAAACATACGTTCGCAAAATTTAACTTTTTAAATACCATCCTATCCCTTTGCAATACTTACAACCCCTCACCTGAAAATGAACGTTCCATTTCGAACCCACCCCCTTCCTCAGGTTAAATAATACATTGGATGAAATTTTATACATTTTTTAATATAATTAATATAATTCTTTAATTAAAAACACGTTAGATTGATTAATTTGAATATTCTTTTATCATTACAAATATTACAAAACGAAGTTGAGTATATTAACAAAATATTTTTTTTGTAACGTAAGATAATTTTATTTTAATTTATCACATATCTAATAATACAAAAATAATATATATTATTTTTCAGATTTCATTAAACCCTATATCCCTTGCGTGTCCTTGTTACGCTGTGAAAACCACGTCCTAACACCGAACGTATAATCTGAATGGCCATTTAAGCCACTGGGCTCGAACAAACGTGGACTGATGCAGGACGTGCAATAGTCCTCAAATTTTCGTGCGTTGTTTCAGCGAACTAATATCCCTTTAAAATCCTCCCCGGTACTAAAGAACTACATTGATAGGTAGCCAATCGTGCGCAAGAATTTGCATACAGCAGTATTATTTTTTTAGAATTATTACCGCATACGGAGGACCGATGTATTTCTTAATTCTGTGGTTCTCTAACTGTCAATCAAATGAAGGCCAGTCCTTCCATTCACCTCATTCGTTCTTCAGTGCCCGATATTTAGTTTGCAGCTCATTCATGTGTCTAAATTTATGTGCGTCCCCATCCATTTTGGGGGAACAAATTAAAAGAAAGTACGACAGATAAAAATACTTTTTCTTAATCTATGTTTACTATATACGATCTAGCCCACTTGCATACGGAAGCGATCAGAACGATCGAATCCGAGAAATCCAGAGCAACTAGTTTTTACTTCCTGACCCTGCACAGGGCTATTCCTTCACATGGAGCTCACTGGCGAGCATAGTAGCAGAGGACATTCCAAATATCGTTGGAGTAATTCGAACAGGAGAGGTGAATTGGAGCGTGGGCACGTGGCACGTGGCACGTGGCGCGGAGGCTGCGGGGCTCCTCGGCACGTGGCGTGAGGCTTCGCTACTTTCCCTACTCTACGACTCGTTCGCCCTCGCACACGCGAGGGGCGATACAGGAATGTACAAATTACTCTACTTGTGCTCACACACACACCGACAGCCTCCTTTCTCCTCGGCGTCGTCCTCGAGGCGGCGACGCTGCCGGGAAGGGTGAGAAGGGGGAGGGGGCTGTTTCTCGCAGCCCCCTCTCGCGTTGGCCCGCTTCCTCTTGTCTCAGTCCCTGTGCCCGGGAGCGGGGTCGCGCCGACCGCTGCTTGAACGGCGCGCGCGTCGGCTCGCCTCGCCACCGGTCGGCTGTCGCCGGCCTCGTTCGACGACCTTCGGTCTTCTCCGCACGCTCTTCGCGCCTTTTCGTCCCACGGGCCGCTTGTGGCCGCTGTCGGCTACCTTCGGGGCGCGGCACGAGCTGCCACTCATCCTCTTATAACAAAATAACATATCTAGATATATTCATGTTTTTGTGTGGGGGTGGGCGTCAATGAATCGACGTCTAATTTTTTTCTCTAAGAGTTTCTAAGGGTCTCCGACCCGGAAGGGCGCCGCCGCGGGGCTGGGCGGGGCGGCGCTGGGTCGGGGAAGGGGGGTGGGGTGGGGTGGGGCTGGGCTGGGGGCGGGGGCGGGGCGCAGGGCGCTACTTGAGCCGCTTGAAGCCGGCGCCGCCCTTGCCCAGCTTCAGCTCCTCGTGCAGCGACGGCGTGACCTCGGCCGGCGCCGCCGCCACGCGGCCCATGTGCGCCACGTGCGGCACGTGCAGCGCCTCGAGGTGCGCGGCGGAGAGCGTGGGCGAGCCGCTGGAGACGGCGCTGCCGGCCGGGCCGCCGTTGGGGGCCAGCCCCAGGCCCAGGCCCAGCCCCAGGCTCGCGCCCAGGCCCGCCCCCGCGCCGGCCGCCGCCCCCGTGCCCGCCGCCGGCGCCGACGCCACTCGGCCCGCCGTGCCGCCGCCCACGCTGCCGTCCGGCTGGCCCGACGGAACCTACGCACAACAACCACCTTTTTATTTCCTCTTCATTTGTTTTAGTCATTTTATTTGATTTATTTTTATTATTTACTTTATTTACTACATTTAGTTCATTTACTTTGCTTATTTTATTTATTTACTCATTTATTAATTTATTTATTGAAAAAAGTATTAAAACGACCAAATTGATCTAAATGTAAAACACTCATCATTTAGAGGAAATTATTTATTTTTCTAACGTTTCGTCAACATTTTGACCTCTTCAGTGCAAGCTTTAGGAGATAAATTTGACATAGTAATATTTTTTTGACGTTGTATAAAAACAAAAGTTATACATAACATATGATACTGCTTCGATGTTTTGTATACCAGATAAAAGTCTGATCCACTGTGAACATTTTTTATTTACTAATTCAAATATTTAATTTTAATATCAACAACAGTAATACTTCTGTGTGACGTTTGATAGAGAGAAATGCTTCCTTCACTGGACAGGATCAAAGAAAGGGCACCGCCAAGTATCGTTGCTTTTATTTTATTTGAGGATTTCATTTACAGTTTAATAAAAATAATAAGACGTGTATGCTTAGTTATACAGCAGAAAACACCTCCTTCTCGTGTCCTCTTAAAGCGAGTTCACAGAGTGTTCACATGTTTCCATGCATTATACAAACACGCGCTAGAGATTGTGACCCTTTGGAATGACATCGTCCCGACTAACATATCTGTCGTTTCGAGTAACTTGATATCAGAGTTTCATTGCTTCATTATTCAATCATCTCTCCGTTCAGAGACGGGAGTTAAATAAGAACTTCATCTCCACAGATAGCAGTGCGAATACGATCTACTTGCAGGCAAAGTCAGTAGATCCTTATCACATTAACATCCCATTTTTCTCGAGTTCGTCAGTTCGCGCCTAGTCATTCCAAAGAGTCGATTGGCGGCCCATCGGATGGATCAGTGCCACGTACCTGGATGTGGTCCATGTTCATCTCGCGCAGGTAGCTGGGGTTCTCGAAAGCCACGCCACCCGACGACTTGCGGCCCAGCAGCCGGCGTCGGCGCACGTACCACACGGCGGCCGCCGCCAGCGCCACCAGCGCCACCACCGCCAGCCCCGCGCCCACCGCCACGCCCGCGGGCGAGCTCTCCGCGTCTGCGCACGCGCCCCGCCCCGCCCCGTCACGCTCCGAACACGCTCTCGCTGTCCCTTTACACTCAAGGCCACGATCGGGACGAAGAGGCGGACACTGTCACCCAATCGGGAGCGTCGTTACGATGTAAATTTTGGGATGGGAGTTACCGATTTGATGGGAATGTCCCCGTCGCCTTCCAGCTCGTGACCTTGAGGCCCCGCGTTATATTTTTCTAGAGGCACGCGCGCGTGAGGGAAGGGGGACATCAAGTCCTATCCCTTCCCCGATGCCAATTACACGAATCCCAAAAATCATATAAGGGACAATCATATATAACTGAAGTGATCACAATTATACAGTTTTACTTATTTTGTTACGAATGTCACTCAATATCTCAAGTGAATGCGATTGTATACATATATGGATGTTGATATATATATATATATATATATATATATATATATATATATATATATATATATATATATAAGAGCGATTAATAAAAATTGGTGGAATAAGGAGAGAAAGAGGGAGAACCCTAAAAAATTGGCGCGACCTTTAATCGTACACCCACTCCAAAATCAACCGAAATTTGAACCCCGGAATTCAGAGGTGGAAATGGGCGATCTGACCACTGTATTGTTGGAAGTTTTAAGAGTCCCGCAGCTACTACGGTCCATGAATCCCATGTGTAATGAACTAATGGGAAGGTGATAATAATGTTGACGATGAGGTGAACTCCGATAGATCAATGATGGAACGAGAGGCCGGGAAACGGGTGAACCCCGAGAAAAACTCTACCGAGAACCCCAAGTGTCAGAACGCATGAATCCCATGTGTAACGAGCAAACGAGAAGCTGATAATAATATTGACGATGAGGTGAACGCCGAGAGATCAATCAAAGAGGCTGGGAAACGAGAGAACCCCGAAAAAACCCTACCGAGAACTCCAAGTCCCAGAAAGCATGAATCCCATGTTTAATGAACTAATGAGAAGCCGATAACAATGCTGACGATGAGACGAACGGCGATAGATCAATGGTGGAACAAGAGGTCGGGAAACGGGAGAATCCCGAGAAAAACCCTGCCGGGAACTCCAACTCCCAGAAGGCGGTTTCGGCGGCGGTACTCACCCACGGAGGCGGCCGAGGTGATGTACTTGTCGCGCGAGCCGGGCGTGAAGAGCACGAGCGCGGAGAGCGCGCTGGTGCCGAGGCGGTTGCCGGCGCTCACCGCGCACTCGTACGCCGCGCCCTCCTTCAGCGCCGTCAGCCGCAGCGACGCCGCACGCGTGTCGTTCTTGAACCAGGCGCGCGCGCCGCGCAGCCGCCACAGCACCCTGCACACGCGCACATCGTTCGCACATCGTTCGCACATCGTTCACACGATCGATACACGAGTCGGTGGAGCAAGCAAAATATCTCCTCATGCAAAACTGTTTCTGCACAATTACCGAGTACACAGACCATCAAAAAGGAAATTATTTTGTAATAATTACTTTTTTAATAGTCACCTTTCCCAACACGGCCCGTCAAGGTCCGGGTTCGAATCCCGGTTGGGGTGACCAATTCTTTGAACTAATTTAATTATTAAAATACATTGTTACTCAGCAACAACGTCACAATTGGAATAACTTTACGTCTGCGGAACATATTCTCCGATCGTAAGTGCGTCCAACAAGGTGACGGGAAAGGTGAAAATTATATACATACAAGGAGCGATAATCGCGCTCGTGAAAACTGTTCAAAGTGTTGGTTATCTCGGTAGCTTAGTGGTTAGAGCAGCTGGGCGTAAACCAGAAGGCACGGCTTCGAATCCCGGTGGGTGGACCAATTCTTTGAACTGATTTAATTAATAATTATTTTAACAATTTAAAAATTGTACTATATCCATACACACGTTACAATCCGTATACAATTTTATGAATCCACCCAAACTTCAGTGACTTCATCTATTATGGGTTAAACACCTGGAACTTAACTCGGAGCCAACTTGTATAGTCTGTGGAGTACTGTGAGTGTCACAGTAACATGATAAAGTGGGATACGATTAGACTCCCGTAACATGTACGGTAAGACTCCCGTAACATGTGAATTATTAATTATTTATAATATTAAACCTATTTTGAAATAAAGTTCGTGGTTAATACCACCTGGATCCATAATCATTATGGATTACCACCATATCTCTGATACCACCACTGAACTTATGAATAAGATGGCTGTGAGCCGTTACCTGTACATCTCGGCGGCGGCAGGGTTCTTGGCCGGCGGGTCCCACAGCACTCGCACCGAGTGCGCGTCCACGTGCTCTACACGCACGTCCAGGGGCGGACCCGGCAGCCGATCTGCACACACGAACGATACTCTCAGACCCACGCGCAGGGGGGTACTTCATTCGCCAGTCTATACCGAGTAATTCTCCTTCCACGTTATCATAAGTCATGAAACACGGAGTAATTCTCCATGAACTTAGTCATAAGTCATTAAACACGGAGCAGTTCTCCTTCAACGTAGGCGTTTTGTCATTATGCCATTGCCGTTTCTTCCTGTCGACCAGAAGTTCGGCGCAGCTAGTATCCGGTCACCTACCATGGGACCCTTGGTGTCGAGCTGCTCAACCTTCGTGACTTAACGGAGCGTGATTAAGCAGTTCGACTACCGACGGTGGTTAGATGCTTTGACAGAAATTGACGTATATGGCAAACCCACAACTTTTATAAAATTATTTTGCAGGTAAATCCTTTTTACCTGAGCGAAGACGTTTGACTCTATAACCTGGCTGTACTCTGTATACACTTTTGCAACACAAATCTACTAATTTCTAAACGAATTTTTCACTTACATAGAAAAATGAGTTTTGAGTTGAGATGTGCAAGCTTTTTGTGTGACGACAATATTTTATCTCAGTAAAAATAAGAAGTGTCGATTTTAGCTAATATTTTTACAATATAAACAGATTTCTATCAGCAGGCCATCATCTTCAGATCTTCCATCCGAAAGCCAGAATATGACTTATTATTTACCTTGTAAATGGAAAGATTGGTAAAGATGACACCTCTTATTTACGCTCGTATTCACATGCCAGCAGCTCCTCAAAACTATGTGAAAATTCTGATCATATGTCTAGGTCTCGCAGCTAATCGCCGCATTCAAGACGCTTATCACATTCTCATTCCCGATGTGTAACACATTTTCATTTTCAATGCTTGTCACATTTTCTAGGGTCAAAAGGGGAAAATGTCGTCGGTTAAGAAAAACAAAAAAGAATTTAAAAAATTCAAAACTATTGTAATACATGTTTAGATAGAACATCTTATACTCTTTAAACTGATTAGTCAGATAATAGAACAATTAGTTTGTGTGGAGATTTGAAAAAAAAAAAAAGCATATGTTGCCAGGCCATGTGAAATGAAAGGAAATTGTACAGCGTGAAATACAATATCACAGACGACGTTATGGAAGTGGGGAATGTTATTCTATATATTTTATATAAAGAATTCTATATAATTATATATAAAACTGAAACTGCTACCCATTGACTCAAATGCACTTATGGTAACTCCCAAGCACATTTTACCACACTCTCAGCAGCAAATCAACTCAAAATTATTTGCAGCACTTTTTCTACGGAACACTAGCGAGGGGATTGCATTGTGTATTTGCACGGGGTGGGGGGCAACTGGTAGACAGCGAAGGGGCAGCGAGCAACATTGATTTTTGTATGGGTGGTGAGAGAACAAACATCAGCCTTTCGGACTGTGTGGACCTTTCGATTGTCACTGGGAACCTCAGAAATTTCTTTATGTCGATGAGGCTTCGTTTGCTTCCATAAATGCTTCTACAACACCCGTATCTTTCCGCAATGTTTCTTCACTTACCCTCCAGAAGGCAAATTTCCCGAAATTGCAATAGAATTATTTATAACGTGTTGATGCAATACCTTTCCTGTTAATTAATTCCTTCGCGGAGGCAGGCGACGGTGGGCTTGGTGTGCTTCAGCACGCACTGCTTACTGACCGCGTCCCACGTGAAAGCAGGCGGGATTGGCCTTGGGAGTGCCGTAGCACGCACAGCTTACTTATCGTGTCCTTCGTGGAAGCAGGCGAGGTTGACCTTGGAGTACCGCAGCACGCACAGCTTACTCACCACGTCCTTCGTGGAAACAGGCGACGATGACCTTGGAGTGCCGTAGTGAGCACGCACAGCATACTCACCGCTTCTCAAACAAGTGAGGATGACCTTGGAGTGCCGTAGCACGCACAGCTCACTAACTGCGTCCTTCATGGAAAAAGGCGACGATGACCTAGGAGAGCCGTAGCACGCACAGCTTACTCACCGCGTCCTTCGTGGAAACAGGCGAGGATGGTCTTGGTGTGCTGCAGCACGCACAGCTTGCTGTTGAGGAGAGGCTCTCCGCGGCACCAGTCCAGGCAGCGTCGGGGCACGCCGCCCTTGGCGCAGCAGCCGCGGTGGTCGGCGCCGTCCGCCGCGCACTTCATCAGCTTGTCGAAGTCGCCGATGCACGCGGGCCGGTCGATCACGGCCTCCACGTCCAGGTAGAAGGAGCACGCGTCCATGCACGCCGCCGTCACGTTCTGCTCCGCGCAGCACGCTGTCACGTTGGTGGCCGCCGCCTGCACATACACACACATTTATATTTCAATCAAAGAAAGGCGCAAGCTTCTAAAAAGAAAAAAAATGAATGAAAGATGTTAAGGTATGCACATCTCATTTTCAGAGGAGATACAAGTCTCTGAGATTGATGTCTCTCTTTCCTTCAGGCGTGGATAATAAATAAAAATAAGGTTCTGGCCTCAGAGCACCACTAGTTGGCAAAAGTCGAATTAATCCGACCCTAAATTGCCAAATACACTTATAATAATAATAATAATAATAATAATAATAATAATAATAATAATAATAATAATTATTATTATTATTATTATTATTATTATTATTATTATTATTATTATTATTTATGTTGAGATAGGTGGAACGCTGGGTATAAATCGGGACCATGTGGAATCAATCTTCAATAGATACCAGGAATTAATGTTTCTTGTTAATCATGAATTGTTGTACCCTAACGTTTCCTACACTTTGTGTGCACCTTCTGAAGAGGAAATACAGGTATACAGAGTTAAAATGATTACATTAGTGTGGACAATTAAGATCACAGGAAAAAAATAAATAAAATCTTAAAATTACTTACATCAAGTTGAAATTCTAAAATGTTTTACATATTTACACGATTAAAAATTTGGTTTATCATAAGGGGAGTCTACATTTTTAATCTTGTAAATACCTAAAAAAAATACGACTTCAAATTAATGTAAGTCATTTTAAGGTTTTATGTATTTTTCCTCTGATCTTAATTGTCCACACAAACGTAACCATTTTAACTATGTATATCTGTAACTCCCCTTGACAAGGTGCGCACATGGGGCTTGAAATATTGAGGTACTACAATAAATGATCAACAAGAAACATTAATTCCTGGTATCTATTGAAGATTGATTCTATATGGTCCCGACCTACAGCGAGCGTTCCACCTATCACAACATCATTAATAAGGATCAACAGGAGAAAACATCAATCTACATATTATAATTATAATTATACGCGTATAACCATTTATGACCACGCTACACGGTATCTTCCGAAGCCAAGTCATTTATCCCAGAGAGAGATTAACAGTGTGTCATTATGAGAACAAGCTTTTCGGCTGCACCCTTTGGTAAAACAAGGTTTAAATTATAAGGTGATAGGATGATGAAGGATGATGGGACAATCACAAATATAACCAGGCCTACGCAGGACTCGAACCTGCAGCCTCCTCGGCGCAGACGACTGCTGCCGCATCCGTTTGCGCCACAGAGATCGGTTTCTTTTCTTCTTCTTCATCATTTTATTATTATTATTATTATTATTATTATTATTATTATTATTATTATTATTATTATTATTATTATTATTATTATTGTTGTTGTTGTTGTTGGGGTTGTTTTTGTTGTGGAGAAAGAGATACTCACCGCCGAGCGAATGCGCAGGGACACAGGCCGTGTGGCCGAGCCGAAGGCGTTCTCTGCGTGACAGAAGAAGTCCCCGGCGTCCGTGCGCTCCACCTTGTGGATGGTCAGCCGCATCACGTACTCGCCTTCATCCTGCAACGCACGCACAAACTACTCTTTCTTCGAAGAAAATCACAAAATTAATCCAGATTATAGAATATACGGTATATAACAACTTCCGTTTTTTGAAAATTTTTGATATTTAGAAAGGAAGGTTTTTTTATTTGTTTATTTAATGGAGAATTAACTTAGAGGTCACTAGCGATTCCATTAATGATTTTAACGATAGGGTATTTGTGAGAGTAGTCAGTTGTCAAGAGGACCGCCAGGCTTGGAGGAGGATCGCCTTGGCGAATGGAAAGCGACTTTCACTGTGAGCCATGAGCTGGCTTCGAAGGGATGGTTTACCAGGGTGAATGAAGGAGCTAGTGAGGCTGGTATGTCTTCTCAAGATATAAGAGGATTCAAAGAATACCAACATCTGATAATCATATGAAAGTAGTTAAGAACTGTATTAAATCGTTTCCCGGCAATACTAACCACTCTTCCCATCACAAAACCCCAATAGAAAATAATTGCCACAACATTTGACTATGAAATTAATGTAAGACTCGAGTTGAAACATGTAACAGTAACAATGAACGAACTATTAGAGAGTGGCAGTATCGTCAGATCAGATCGAGTTCAATATCAGCTTTCACTTTCTTTTTTTATTAATTTTTTTTTTAATTTGTTGCGTCTACTTTGACGCAACGCGTCTCCAAGCCCCTTGGGAGGCGTTGAGCGCTTTGCGCTTTTCGGAGTAATCCTCCATTAATAACAGCGCTTTCTTGGAGTAATCCTCCGTTAATATTATGTCTGTCGCGTCTCGTCGCAGTCAGTTGTCAAGAAGACCACCAGGTAGCATCTCCGCGTACGCGCCTCCTACCACGCGCTCCTTCGTCACTTCCCAGCGGCCAAAATTGGGAAGGAATAAGGATTGGGACACGGTTTAGGACACTTCACAAGGGTTGGACTAGCCCTTGTGAAGCAGCCCAACTCCTATTGTTGGAACAAATTTCACATGAGATTCGACGGGAATCGAACACGGATCTCAGTGGTGAAAGGCTAGCGACTTAGCATTGAGCCACGAGTTCAACTTTCGACGTTCTGATACATGTAATTCATGCTTTTCTTCTGATATAGCCATAACATAATGGCAAAATGAATGTGAAAAAGAGTTATTTATGCACCAACCGTTTCAAGGGTTCTAATGATGGAGCGGCGACAAAAATCCCGAGGGCTTGACTCCGTTTGTCTTTTCTTATTTCCCTCTCATTATTATGTTTCATAATTTCCTCCATAAGAGAATTTGTAACATGAATGTTTTTCATATTTCCCTCATCACCACGATCCTCACGATTTAGGTAAGTTATGTAGTGTATATCGAGATCCGTATCGAGAGCATTAACAAGCAATAATGTAGTCTAATAGTAAAAGATAAAATAATTAAAGGAACAGCAGGAACTGCATCATCGATTGTTCGAAAATGATGACCAATAATAACAGGTCAAACTCAATTATAGAAGAACTGAAGGTGATTCAATATTAACTGTTGAATTTGATCTTCAGAAATCATTATTAACTCACGTTTTCACAACAATTAAAATGTGTTACATGAGGCAACTACGGACCTTCAAATTCTGCATTCACAATCCAGCAATAGATACTTTTATTCACCATAAATTAGAAACTTTTAAGCCACCGCTTCCCATTGCACTAATTCACTGACCATCGACAGAAAAACAGGAGATCATCCATTAACGTTGGAGAATGTACAACAAATGAAAAAGTCTGTGAAAAGATCGTTAAGGCAATCAGTGCAACTTTCCGAACGAGACAAATCTCTGGGCAGTGATACGACGGTGATTCGGCGGCGATCCATCGTAATACAGAGTTTGGCGTAACTCGTTCCGAGCAGACGGATGCCACTGCAAGGAGGGAGAGATAGGAGAGAGGGGTTAGGAAACACGGTGGGGCGAGGGTGAAGGGGGACGGGAAGAACAGGACAAAGAGATGAATGGGAGTGAGGAGGAGAAGGGAGAGGAGGAATGTGAGGGGGAAGGAGGAGGAGGGGAGGAGATGAGGTGACGGTGGGTATGGAGGGAACGAAAAAGGAAAAGGACGAGGTAGAGTGACGTTTGCCGAGAGAACGCACAGGGCGATCGCACGCAGTTTGCGACGGAATTAGAACGTAATTTCTGTTCTTTTATTGCGCTTCTGAACACAGTCGTAAAGACAAACATGTCGATCGAGTCCGCTCCAATTCATTTCGAGAGATTCTGAATATATTGTCTCATTTCCAAAGTTGATGCGGCCTTGCATATCCCCTCCCCCCATTCCCAACGGCCATCAACCCCTTTCCACGAACGTTATAAGCGGTGGCACGGTGAGCGCTTGAATGCGGCGAGGGCGATGAGAGGTTGACAGCTGCGGGGGCGCGGGTGGGGGAGGGTGGGGGGAGGGTGGGGCGCGTGTGGGGCGCGTGTGGGGCGCGGGTGGGGCGCGGGTGGGGCGCGGGTGGGGCGCGTGTGGGGCGCGGTGGAAGCGGTTGGGGCGCGGGTGGGGCGCGGGTGGAGGGCGGGTGGGCGCGGTGGGGCGGGTGGTGGGCGGGTGGGGCGCGGGTGGTGGGCGGGTGGGGCGCGGGTGGGTGGCGGGTGGGGCGTGAGTGTGGGGCGGGTAGAGCGCGGGTGGGGTGCGGGTGGTGCGTGGGTGGGGTGCGGGTGGGGCGCGGGTGACGGACGGGTGGGGTGCTGGTGGGGGGGGCGAGTGTAGCGCGGGTGTGGCGCGGGTGTAGCGCGAGTGGGGCGCGGGTGGGGCGCGGGTGGGGTGGGGAGGGGTGCGGGAGGACCAAGGGTGATGGAATGACGGGGCGAATCTCGTCGCGCCGCAATACGGTGGCAGCTTGGTGGAAATAAACAGGTAATGCATTGCGCTTCACGCTCTCGAAACGCCACGTGAATGTCGATGGTTTTCGTTGCTTCGAGTACAGGTAATCGCGCGTGATTCAGACTACATTGATTTAAAATTTAGCTTTAAAGCAGAATAAGTCAGCACTATGTATTTAAGAAAATTAAACGACGATAAAAAAGTAGGAAATAAATATGAGGGCAATAAGAAAAAATCATTTATAGTAAGGTATGTAAACGTCTTGTATAATTCTGACCCTGCTGATCTCTACTTTTAAGAACTGTTGTTTGGCGTACACTACGAGAAGGTGTTGTTAAAAAATTCAGTTGACTACTGAACACAGATGTATTCGCATTTGGAGCAGGCAAGAAACTAGATGAAAAAATGTAGGGCGAAATCTGAAAGGGGAACAGGTGTGAGCAAAACGAGAGGTAAATTAATGATGAGGGAGAGAGTGGGATAAAGGGAAAGAGAAAAGGAAGAAGTGGGTAGAAAGGTAAGAAAGGCATGGGACGAATGAAACGAAAGAATCCTTAGAAATCCTGTAGCGAACTTTTCTTTTTTCGTCATGAATTTCATATAGTTCTATGGTAAATGAACGGTATGTTCGTTACATCACATCGTCCAAAATAGATCGCCCAAACAGCCGTTGCCGCTGGAGCGTCTCTGACAGGAAAGTTCTTGGATCCGAGTCTGGAGAGTAGTAAATTTTCGATACTAGCAAGATAGCTAGGACGAATTCAAACATTGTATGGAGGAGAATTGTGGCAATTGGCTGATAGGATCGTTGGTTTTCTGTGGTATACTACCACGGAATACTACCGGATCAGAGCAGCCGGTCGCTAAATTCCCCTCCAGACAGCGACGGAATTCGACCTCACTGACAAGCTAGTGTCGAATAATCTGCCAGCGTCGGGACTCGAACTGAGGACCTCCCTGTCAGAGGGACTGCAGTGGCATCAGTTGATGCTCTGAGCTATCTGCGCGGGCTGGAGGACACGTGGAGCGTGGAGCGTGGAGCGGTGAGCGTGGAGTGGGGAGCGTGGAGCGTGGAGCGTGGAGCGGGGAGCGGGGAGGGTGGCAGAACGCGCTTACCTTCTCCGGCGCGAGCAGGCGGATGTCGTGGCGTCCGCCCTGGATGACGGGCACGCGGCCGCTGTGGTCCTTCCAAAACATCATCTTGGGCTCGGGCTGCGCCTCCACGCGGCACTCCAGCGCCACGGAGTCGCCCGGCGCCGCCATCGTGATGACGGACGCCGTGATGTGCGGCGGGTCTGCGCACGTCCCGGCCGTTTCAGCTTGTTTTTATACTAAGGTTCAGGGGGGCTATTAATGTCATTGATGGTCGTTGGGCCAAGAGAGGGACCGAGAATAAAATGCAGTGAATCTGAAGAAGAATGTTATATATCTAAAATACTAATGATTCAATATTTAAAAAGATGTTACAATAATTTTCAGCATTTGCAGTCCTTTTTGTGGTGCCACAGACGGCAATGTTCTTTTCTTGACGAACTATTTTAACATTCACTTACTTGCTCCGATTATTCAACTGAGATTCACACCGACAGATACCAAAATAATATTTTATTGTGTTTATATGCAGATCTGGCTGTAAAAGTACGCCGAAATTTCTAAGAAACCATTACGCATGGTGTCGGTTCCGTATTTTTTGTAACATCCGATATACGTTGAAAGACGAATCAATCTCTTTTTAACGGTAAAGGAACGAACAGATTTAATTTTTCTGTATTGTTAACAAAATAGAATTTCATCCTAAGCTCTACTACCACTATAAGCGAAAGGAAAGTTCAATAAAGCGTGCGCATAGTGAAGCTACATTTACGTCCAGAAGCAAATCAAGGGGCTATCTCAGCATTTGCTCAATGGATCAGGGAAACTGGACAAAAATCCGATCGAGATGGGGGTCATTGACCCGGAAGTACATTATTTGTTACAAGCATATTGAGGGGTTAAGGGTTTGAAGAGGCGGCGCAGCCGAGGCGGCGGCGTGTGGACACTCACGGCTGATAACGATCTTGCGCGATGCCTGCATGGGCGTGCCGTAGCCGTTGTCGCCGTAGCACGCGATCTGGTCCATGTCGCGCGTCACGTTGTGCACCACTGTCACCATGTGGCGCGTCACCTCCTGGCGCACCAGCCGGCCCGAGATGTACAGCGAGATGGTGGGCGTGGGCGTGCCCATGGCGATGCACAGCACCGTCATCGACCCACCCTCCGTCACCAGGTTGATGGGATGCACCGTCG